>WSFP011399981.1:0-26646 GCA_009831015.1 Picea engelmannii
TTTAAGAAGTTCAATATTTATATTATAAGACCAGGGGATTGGTATTTCTTAGAAATTGAGTGTTACATTGATTAAATGTATCCTATTGTTATCTTTGAATAGAATTTCTCCTTTTAGGGGATATAATTTGTTGTTCATGAAAAGTGGGAAAACAAAGAGAACCATAAATACTAGGTTCTACATTATTGGAAAGAAGAGGGGCTTATATAATACATAACTTTCTCTATGTCATTTTTTCAAACATTTCACCTATACAAACACCTCCACAAACCAAAACTCTTCATATGGAAACAAAATTATTATCTAACCATGAAAAAAAAAGTAACTCATTGATTCAGACAACATTGGTCAAGATAGTGGGTTCTCTACGATTTTACTAAGCTTGAGATGGGTCACGTGGTTAGTTATGTTGGAATGTTATTAAATACTGAGAGGGGGGGTGAATCAATATTGCTTATTTTTCTCAAATTAAATTAATTCTTTATTAATTTATAACAATTTATCAATAAAAATATACAGAAATATAAATTTTAAATGTAACAATCATAAAAATTATATTTCATTTACAAGTTATAGTTTGTAAGAGACACCAATCTCTCTTCTTTTGAGCACCAACTCAAGGACACAACAATCCTCTATTTTCCAATAACCAACTTGAGGAAGCACAAATTCCCTATAGATCAGGATCCAACCTATAGAGGACTCCAATCCTCTTGTTTTTAGGCACCAACACCATGTTTAGGGCTTCAACCTATAGAGGACTCCAATCCTCCCTTGCTCATCCCTTCTACCCTCACTTCATGTGAATATTTCAAGTTATTCCTTGGACTTTGTATGTGTTTTGAAATTCTGAATTAGACCACATATACACTATCCTTACACTATACTTTAATGTTTATATAGTATTCCAACATGTATGAAATTGAAACATTGTGTCTCTTTGTATGAACCAATGCACCTCTTTATTTAATTTAATAATAGTGCTAACATTTTGTTATTTAAAATTGTTTATCTTTAATTCAAAAGACTTCAAATCCCTTGTAAGTTGTTCAACATTAATGGAATATCTGGGTGCTAAGAAAATGTTTACTATTTTTGTAGCAATTCTTTGAACAAACCCTAATCTTGAGGTGTTAATTATCTTAATCATATTTTTAGTTCTTATGAGTTGATCCTAGTTATGGATTGACTCTTTTTATTTTGGTCTCACACTTCCATATTGATCCAACGATCTATGATCAATCTTCGTTGTCCACCGTCAATCCATAGAATTTATGATTTATGTGGGTTAGTCTAGTGATCAAATGATCATAATCATACTTCTAAATATTCTTTACATTTTTTTTCACACCTATAAAGACAATCAGGGTATCAATTCTTAATAAAATATGAAAGAGAATTAAGTGCATTAGGATCAGGTCTGTATTTGATCCTATATTTATTTAAAATGATTCGGTGATTACAAATTATTCTACAAATTTTGCCTGTGTTCTTTTTCTGGGCTTTCTCTAAGTCTGCTAGTTTTCCTAGGTGTCTAAACATTTGATTAAGTGACCTTAGCCATCCAATAATTGTTCCTCTATAGTTACTCTAGGAATATTGTATTTTTTTAATCATTGAAGATCAAGATGTATGATTCGTAAACAGGAGGCTTATAGCCTATCCTTCTCACCGACACAAAATTCTCTGTGTAAAACAATTATAACTCTGGTTTTTTATATGACGGGAAATTCTTAATCACTCAAGCCACAAGTCAAGTCAGAAAATAAAATAGAGTCGATCACCCAGAAGTCGAAATGGGAAAAACGAGTCATCCAAAATGCAAGTCATCTCAAGGAAAAGTAATTCGACCAAAGTTGAGTCTGAAAATAAAATAGATTTGATCACCTAGAAGTCAAAGTGGGAAAAATGAGTCAACCAAAATACAAGTCGAGTCGAGGTAAAGTAAATCGATTAAATTCAAGTTGACCAAGATTCAAGAAATGAAAGTCGAATTTATCCAAGTTGAAGTCGAAGGCAATGCAATTCAAAGTTATCCAAGTTGAAGTAAAATGCAATGCAAGTCAAAGTTATCCAATTCGAAGTTGAAGGAAATGTAAGTAGAACTTATCCAAGTCGAAGTCAGAGGCAATTCAAGTCGAAGTTATCCAAGTCTAAGTTGAAGGAAATGTAAGTCAAAGATCATTATGTATAATAGAGACTCTCATACCAGACCCTTTTACACAATTTATTGAGCACCATATTTTGATCTTTCCCCTTTGCATTTAGATAGGAAAAATTTAGTATCCACAAGTAATCATTGTTTTAGACAATGCATGAGTTTGAAAATATCATATGCACATTTTTTATGATGATGACCATAATATTGAACTCTTTACATCAATGTCAATACCAACATCATATACCCTCTTTGACATCAATGCCAACATCATAACATCATGTCCAACAAAATCCACTACTACTTCTTTCACCTTTATATCTCTAAGGCTGTAGGTGGGGTCTCTTCTATCACCTTGGTATGTCTTTATCCCTGACCAATCATCTCTCCAAGTAGTCTTGAGATGGGGTATGACTAATGGAATATGGTGGGCATGTGAGGTATTGAAAATAGTGTATTAAGTTTGTAAAATATATATTTTCAATACTCTCTCTCTCTATTATATGTTGTAAAAATATATATTACATTGTAATATATATTTTATTATTACATTTAATATGTTATTCATTTTTATACCATGTGTAATAAGTAACACATGAGTGGTAATGTTGGAAATGATTCTTGGGTAAGGCACTTGTAAATAATCTCTTTCACCTTGGATATTTAGCGTTGGATTGTGGCTCCCTAAGAGGGATCTCCTTTTAAATGTGATCCCTACTTTAGGGCCAACCATAACACATCCTCACTCCTTATTCCAAAATATGTCGTACTTGTGTTGATACTAATAACCACATACATGTATTATGGATTTTAAATTTTACAAGTTCTACATATAGTTCCCAATCCGGCTTAGACCCCACCTCATTTAGGCATGTCACTTTTACCAAATCTAGATCTAGTAATTATATCACTTATATTCATTGTTAGTTGGATTCAAAATAAGATGATCCAAATGGAGCTATCCCAACTCACAAATCTTAATCCTTATTGAGGCAACAACCTACCTAGAAATTGGGTCCTCTTAATCCATTTTATTCTAGGAGACCAAATAGCAAGATCATACCCAATATAAGCTAAAAGGGGTCTTACCAACATACCCCCCTTCAAAGTCTAATAAGTTTCCCTATTTTTCCTCAACATTTCAGCATATTGGAGAATAATAGAAACAAATTGATCAATTGATATGACATTGATACCAAATATCTTGCACCAATGAGTGTATAATGAGGAAATGAACATCATAACATGGATAAGTACAAGATTGAGTGGTTTGGGAAGATGGTCTAGAACCATTTCCAGTTTCTACTAAACCTAATAAGATGGATAAGTACAATCTTGAGTGGTTGTGGAAGATACTACATCACCATTTCTAGTTGATACCGAACCTCATAAGGTGGATAAATACAAGATTGATTGGTTGTGGAATATGTTGCATAACCATTTCCAATTTCTATTAAACCTCATAAAGTTGAATATGAACTTGAGTAATCAATATTGGAACATATTGAAAACAAATATGTCTAGTGAGATAGCTCTAGTGGTTGATTCCTTTGAGCTCGATACAAGAAGTCTTAGGGTTGATCCCCAAAGTTATCTACCTCTATTACATGAAAAATAAATGTCCCTATCGAGTTAGGAACTGCAATTAGTGTTGATAGGTTACATTGGTTACCTTCTGTGAAATACAAGAAAGTGCCCAATTGTTTCCCTACAAAGTTTCCCTTGGAAAAAAAATCAATGGACTAATTGTGATCCCCTCAATATTATTTATTTAAGTCATCCTTTCCTCATATCATATGTTGTTTCATAAATTCCTATTTTATATTTAATAGAAAATTATACTTAACTTCTCCATCGATTAAAAAGCGATTCAACGAAGCATGTTTTCCCAAAGGAGAGAGAATCACTTTAAGGATAGACTTTTGAATCGTTGGTTAATAACAAAAATACAAAGGCATGTTATTTATCAACCTAAACAACACTTTATGAAGCTATGATTATATAAGAGAACAATGAACTTGATTAATTAATTCACTTCTTGTTCAATCAATTAATCAATAAAAATAGTAATAATAAGGTAAACAAATTATGTAGTGATTAGTATTGGTTTATAATGAAAATATATAGTGAATAGTTAGAATGAACTTATGATTGTGGATCCTCCTAGATCACTCTCATATTCTTCATGAACTAAACATCACCTCAAAATAAATTCTACCCCTCGACGATAAAGAGTTTCATCAATAATGAGATAGTTTGTAGCTTAGTGGTGAATATGTTGATGTTTATCATGAGACACGTGAGGACTGAACCATTGTGTTTGAAAATATACCAATACATATCCATACCATGTATCAGATGAGGAAATGAGGAATAAGTATTCATTAGTTAAGGAATCATTTACAATAACATCCTCATTAGCTTTCGATAACTTAAGGATTAGCTCAGCAAAAGCCAAATTTTTCTTGGATTTAGAAGTGGAAAATTCCAAATCAAATTCCTAAAATATGACAATCCACTTTGAATACTTGACCCTGATCATGTGTTGGGTTATAATATATTGCATTGAGTTGGAATATTCCACAAAAGTAGTTTGATGAAGAATAATGCAATGTCTAAGTTTTTGGAGAGCATGAACTATTTCCAAAGCCAACTTTTCAACATGGGAATAACACAACTTTGGTCCAAATAACCCTTTACCAAGGTAATAAATCACATGATCATCCTATGATTCATCTTCCTACACCAAAACTATACCATTGGTTAGGTACATGTAGCGAGATATAATAATAAGTATTTATTGTAATCCAAAGGAATAAGTAATGGGGCGGACGCTAGGGCTCATTTCATATCTTCAAAATATTGTTGCGCTTGACCATATCATACAAAGGGTACTTCCTTTTTAAATAGGTGCATGAATACTTTGTCAATCTCAGTGTAATTAGAAATAAAATATCACATTAAATTTTCCTCCCCTTGCAAACTTTCCAATTGGTGGATAGTATGCAAGGGAGGTAACTAAACTATTGCCTCAACCTTCAAAGGCTAAACCATGATCCCATACATGGACATAATGAAACCAAGAAATCTCCAAAAAACAACACAAAAAATGGTTTTATTAGGACTCAACCTAAATTTATGATGCATGCATTTCATTAACATAGCATGAAGGTGTGTTAGATATTCAATGTGCTACTTGGAGCAAGCAATGAGATCATCAAGATAAGCCTCCACAATTTACCTAATATCATGAAAAGCATAATACATGGCCCACTGAAATATGGCACTAGCGTTTTTCAAACCAAAGGGAAGATTTAGATATGAAAACATACCCAAATAATACATAAAAGTGGTTTTGTGAAGTTAATCTTCTTTGCAAATCTAGATTTGATTGTAGCTAGAAAAAAGGTCCATGAGAGATAAGATTTTGTTGTTGGCGCATTCATTGATGATCTAGTCAATGAATGGTGTAGGATACTTGTATTTAGGACAAGATTTGTTTACATATTCAAATTTAGTACAAACTCTAATGGCCCTCTTCTTTTTATCAATAGAAATTGGGTTGGACACCCATTTAGTCATGAGAATTGGATAGATAAACCTTGCTTGAAGTCGTTTCTATGCCTCTGCCCTTATAGAACTTCCATTTTTGGGTTGCTCAATCTTACTTTTTTTTAACAAGCTTAGTTCTCTCATAAGTCTTAATCTCATGTTGGACTATATGTGGATCAATGTTGAGCATTTCCTCATATGACCAAGCAAAAACATCATGCAAATTATTGAATAGAAAAATGAAAATATAAATCTTGTTAATTGACGATTCAACTCCAATCAAAATATTTCCAATAATGTTGATTTTCACAAATTTATCAATTGACATCATTTTCAAAATGTTCACCATATTTCCTTCCACATACACATCCTATGCAGGGAAAAGACTTTGATACCAATCAATATTTCCAGACATGATGAAATTAACTCTAATCTCTTCATTCCCCATCATGGGAAGAAAACATTAGCGATGATGCATATCTTCATAGGGTGATTTAGAATAGGTCATAACTTGCAAAATAGACTCATCTGATGGTTATACCATGTCAAGAAAATCATTGGAGCTAGGGTGACTGGAGGCCCATGAAAGTGATGAAAATTGAGCATATTCCTCTCGAGGGTGGGAGGCTCGATCAAAGTCTATAGGGTCCACAAAAATGTCTTGATAAGAAGCTTGTTGGACCTCATAAATAACACATTTTATGATTCCATTTAGTCAGTTTTCATTTACTTTTCCCTTTCACCATCATTCTCTTCATCACTCATATTTCCGCATTAGTCCGTTTCTATCCTATATGAACTTCACATATCATATGTACACTAAAATGGTTGACTTCCCATGTTTTGAGGATTACTTAGGGTAGATATTGTGATTTCCTAACTTGTGAAATTCAACAGTTGTTGGAAATTATGCAACTGGTTGACAGTTCCAATAGTCAAAATTTCCACATCTTTTATGATCAGATGAAGATGAATCTTGAAAATATAAAATATGGGTTTTGTGAATAATAGGGTCCTTTAGGTGAAGCAGTAAGAAAGTTTTTAAAAAGTACAAAAAAAGGGGTGTATGGTTGAGATTTCCAAAACTGGTCTAACTAGCCTACAATTATGTAGCTAAGTGGTTTGACCAAGTGGCAACCCATATCCATGAATTTTGGCACATGGATCTCATGGGATTTGATGTTATTATCTTATTCAAACTATCTTAGATCAAATCCAATATTTGGTGGTGAAATATCCACATGTTTAGGATCTAGGATTTGTTAGTTGCAGATCCACTTGTTTAGGATTTGATCTCATATTGTTGTAACTCCTTTTCCTTTTGTGAAGGAGAATATATATGTATAAATATGAGAGGATTCCATTCATATTGGAAATTTAATAGTTAAGGAGTTAGATACTTGAAGGAGTTATATCATATAGTTCCATATTGAAGAGAAGGATCATTGCAATAATTTTGATGTTGGAATAAAGAGCTTGTTGTTGCACATCGAGAGTTCTCTATTGTAGTCCTTCTTGGAAGTACATGCCAAGAGAGGAAGGGCCCCCTCTCTCTGGTATATGTTTCCCAAAGAGTTTCCTTTCATTGTGTGATGTTATTTCATTAGTTTTTCATTTCAGTTACTGTTCATTTCTTTATATTCTTTCAATTCATGCAAGTATGGTTTCCCTACAGAGTTAGGCATTGAAGGTTGTGTTTCTTTAGTGATCACAAAACAAGTTGATTCTCTTTCTTATCAACCAAAGGAATATGTTTAATAGTTGAAATATAATTCCATTGACCTCGGTTGAATTATGTATCCTTTCATTCAATGCTATTATCTTAGATTTAGTTTCCTACTCCCACATATATTTTGTCGACATCTCACAAGCTTACAAGCTCCTTGGTTGATAATTTAATGTAAATCAATTTAAGCAATTGAATTGGACGAAAAATGTCCTACCATAGAGAAAGAAATATTTGATCTTATATACCAAAATTCATATTGAAGAGCCAACAGATTAGGCACAACCCACAGATCATGACCAACACAAGTGGAGTTGGGAACAATTGAAGAGTTGGTCATGACTGAAGATATGACATATATAGGTGAAGAATAAATGAAACATAATGACAGGGGAAGGGAAATAATACCCATAATAGATGTGTATTTAAATATCCCTATGGATATGTTGTCAAACACTATGTTGAAATCACCCACAAATGGGATATTTGTATCGGAGTTGGTACTTTGCTTAGGCATGCAATATGTCAACTAGTCAATAGTGATGATATTAACCAAGTGAAGTAAATGAATCAATATAAACACAAAAGGAACCACTCACATCATTTCATATGACCAACTCCATCCCAATATAATATTATAGTCCAAAGCAACGTCCACAACTTCGAATTCTACCAACTTTGTTTTCCCTCCCAACTTGACTGGGATGGTAAGGATAATTTAGTAGGGATTGAGAAAATGGCCATCAAATGCTTTCAAAAAAGTGGTCAAAGGAACAATATCTGGAGATCCTAATTCTTTCCAACATGACAAGGTCATCACATAGGTGGAAATACCTTAATTCATGATGTATCTGAAAATATTTGTATCTCTTAAAGACACTTGAATCTGAAATGTGACATGGTGAGGTAATCTAGGATTTGATTGGTCTAAGTCAAACATTGTCAACCTAAGATTATGAAGGATCTAACCAATATATATCAACAATTTCTTTCACTATGGTGGGAATCTTTGAAGGAATTATAAGTTAGACATGGTGTAAGGTGCTTGAGACAAGTCTTTGAAAATACTGTAATTTTGTAATTGTGAGATGCTCAGGAATTAGGATTGTGTGAAAACCTTCCTAAAAACCTTTTTGGATGTGAAAAATTGTATCATTGAGTGGATTCTCTATGTGCAGAGGGTCAATGGGTTGAGACATGGATGAGTCTTGGCCAGAGGATCTATATTCTAAGAGATCATAATTACAAGTTCGAGTATGGATATTTACCTCTTGCTCACACATGTAGATATTAGCACTTGAGGAATTTCTCCCTTGAGGAGGGGATTCCTAATTTCCCTCTTACAAGGGTATAGAGTCCATAGAATCGATTTGTGAGAATTATGTGTTGTTTTGGAGCTCCCTATTTTGCCACAAAATATTGAATGCCCTCCATATGGAGGCCTTGATGAGTAATATGGTCACCTTGGCAAATCTTGCAAGGATGTGGAGGAAAATAATTTTTGAGAATGAAGAGTTGTTGTGGAGCTCCTCATTGGGCCAAAAAATATTGAATGTCCTCCATATCAGGGAATTCCTACAAGGAAACTTGAGCTTATTTTTCTCCTTGGTGCCCCCAGTGACATTGGTTTAATTCATTACAGTGTGTTGCCCAAAAGTAGAAATTTTCTTCTTGTTATTATTGTTACTCTTCGTTTTCCCTCTAGGTTGCTAAGTATCACCATATTTTATGGAATGAACCTAGTGAACATCAGAGGTATGGGTAGGTATTAGGTAACTTTGTGAATATTGTACAATCACCAATGGGTTACTAGAAATGGACAACTGTTCTATTTATTCCACCACTTGGTTGACTGTGAAATTTCCAACAAAACCAATCACACCATTGACATGAGGTCCTGAAGTGGGTTTAAAAGGATTGGTATCTGACTGAGAAACATTCAAAATAATGACGTACAACATCTTAGACTGACAATAAATCAAATCTAGTTGTTGGGTTTTAGGAATTACTTGTTCTTTAGTAAGGGCACCTGAAAAGGTAACATGCTTATCAATGCTAGAAGAAAGGTAGTTCACAAACTAATATACCAACAGTTCGTCTATGATTTAAACTTGTATTAAGTGCCATCGCCTCCTCCACTCATGAATATGATTAGATATGTGCGTAGAAGTATTATGTCTCAATGACATTAAAATTTATATCCCAATCTCACGGTGGATGGAAATATGGAAATGTGAGAGAATTTTTATTGATAATGATGAGAAATTGTCATGAGATGAGTAGGGAAACTCAATATACCACTCAGTTTCCATCCTTGTCAAAGTTTTTTAGAAAATACATAATCACATGCTATCATCCATCAAGGAATTGGGTGAACACCAAAGATGGAAGGTCATGACATGGTTTGAAAGATATTCTCTAGATTTACCTTCAAATTTAGAGATATCTGATGGTAACTTAGTTAATATAGTAGGTCATGTTAGATGATGTCACACTAGGTCATTTGTTAAATGATATAGGTTGGACAAGTTCAACATCGCCAAAAATGAGAACTAGGTAAATGCACTAAAGTTAGGATTGCTAGTTGAGAAACTTGGCATTCCACCATATGAATTCCCCTCTGGAAATTTTCTCCACTTGAGGCATACCTCATATTGGCATGATGGCCAATGTTGGGCTAAAAATTCCACCCAAAATGAAACCTCGTGTTAGTTATTGTAGTACTATTTAGAGAAATACCTAATTTTGATGTGGACCCATTGCCAAAATATGAAAAATAGGGATGGACATCTGAGGTCCTATTGTTGGCATACCAAAACCATGAGAAATGAAAGAAGGGAGGCATGTACTAATTGATGGAATCCCTAAGCGAGAACTATTATTTTTATAATATCTATGTATAGAAGGGTCATCTTGGCTACATCATGTTACTTTGGGTACATTAGTGCCCTCAACTAAAATACCAGGCATAGTAGGGGTTTCTCCCCTCACCCCTAATAAGAAATCGAGTCTAGCCATCATATATGGATAGCTACGTAAGAAAGCTAAAGGGTCTTTAGATGGAAATTCACGAATATGAATAATAAAAGGATCTTAAATATTGGTCAAAATAGGATCAAAATGAGCTAGAGGAGTTTCGTCAATGACTTATACCTTTGATTGCAAAAATCATTATGCATAGGGAGAGGAGGAACCCCTCCTGTCACTATAACATGGTTTTATTTTTGTTGAAATTCCTTTGGAGTATGGTCTTAAGAACCTTGTAAATTTATTCGACTAGATAATTAGCTTGAGAGTAAGGCATTGAATTGTCTTTTTGGAAACTCAACTTAGTTCCTAATTCCATCATCATTTTGTTTTGAAAATTACTACAATGATCTATACAGATCTCTCAAGGAACACCAAATTGATAAATAGCATGATTGAATAAGAAAAGGGTTGTTATAGTCCAATCATTTACAAAATTTAGCATAGTCTCTACCCACTTTGTGAAGTACTTGATGACTACAATAATGTATTTGTGACCATTGGTAGAGGCAGGTTGACATGTCATAAAATCCACCCCCCACTTGGTAAAGGGACTGACAACAATTAAAGGGTGTAATGGAGTAAGAGGTGTGCACATATTTTTAGTAAAACATTGACAAGGGTGACACTTCTTGATCACGTGGATGCAATATTTAAATATCAACAGTCAGAAATACCCTGTGCACAAAATATTCTAAGTTGTTGCCATCCTAGACAAGTGACCATCACACACCCTAGTGTGACAATCATTCAAAAATCTCTAAGATTATTTATGAACTTAACATCACCAAAAAATCAAGTACACCCCTCAATGATAAAGAGTGTCATCAATAATGAGATAGTTTGCATCTTGGTGGTGAATACATTAACATTCGTCACAAAAAAGTGAGGAACAAACCACCAAGTTTGAATATATACCAGGAAATATCTATACCAAGGATCAAATGAGGCAATAAGGAATAAGTGTTTGTTAGCTAAGGTCTCATTTATGATATAATTCTCATTATATTTCAATAATTCAAACATTAGCTCGACAAAATATAAAATTTTCTTGGATTTGGAAGTGGAAATTTCCAAATCGTATTCCTACAAGATGATAATCCACTTTGAATTCTTGGCCCGGATTATGCGTCAAATCAAGATATGTTGCATTGGGTTGGAATATACCACAACAATAGTTCGATGAAAAATAACATAATGTCAGATCCATTGGACAACATGAACTACTTCCAAAGCCAACATTTCAACATGAGAATAGCACAATTATGATCTGGCTAAACCCTTTTTAAGGTAATAAATCATATTCTCACAACGTGTTTCATATTCTTGCACCAAACCCATATCGATGGTTGAGGAAGACATTATGAGATACAAAAAGAAGTATTTATTGTGAATCAACAAAGGACTTAGTAATGGGGAAAACACTAGGGACTATTTCAAAGATTCAAAATATTGTTGTTCTAGACCATCACATACAAAGGGAATTTCCTTTTTTAACAGGAACATGAAATCCTTGTTAATCTCAATGTAATTCACAATAAATTGTTGTAAGAATTTTACCTTCCCTTGCAAATTTTGCAACTAGAAAATAGTACATGGGTGAGGAAAATAAACTAGCCTCAACCTTCAAAGGATTAACCATGATCCCATATTTGAACACAACAAAACCAAACAATCTCCCTGACACAACACACACTATGCATTTATGAAGATTCAACCTAATGTTATAGTGACTACATCTCCCAAACATGGTGTGAAGGTGTGTCGAATGTTCAATGTGCTACTTGGAGTGAGAAGAAATATCATCCAAATAAGCCTCCAAAATGTTATTAATATTGTGAAAAGAATAAAACATGGCCCATTGGACTTTGGCACCATCATTTTTAAGAACAAAGGGAAAATTTGGATATGAAAACATACCTCAATGATAGATAAAAGTGTTTTTTTCTGATCTTATTTTTGGATCTAGATCTTATTGTAGCCAAAAACATCATCCGTAAAAAAAAATATTTCATTGTCGAAACATTCATCAATGATACAATAAATGAATGATGTAAGATAGTTTTCTTTAGGGCAATCCTTGTTTAGATTATGAAAGTATGACTTCTAATGGTCCTCTACCTTTTATCAACAATATCTAAGTTGGACACCCACTCAGTTGTTGATATTTTGATGTAACTACGAAAGATATTATTTTGTATTTGTATTGCTCAAACCTCAAGAAGTTTATTGTAATATTATTGTACAAATCAGCTCAAAAGAAATTATTATTTTATTGTTATCCTTATTGTAAAAGTAAAAACATCCCCTCTTAGGGTTGCATCTTTTCGGGAATCAATTATGTGTATAAATAGAGTTTGAGTTCCTCTCATTTATACACACAAACAACTTGCCTTCTCTTGTGTATTTGGATCATAGCAAGGAAGGTCTAGCGCAGGAGGTCTTGATTTCTTGGTATTTGGTATCTTGGTCTTGGTATATTTGTGGAGAGCTATAATGTGACATTGTATTGGTTCAAGGAATATATACTGAAGAATTGGTTGTTGGGTTTTATCCCCCATAAGGGTTTCCCATGATATATCTTGTGTTTTGTGATTTGTTATCTTTCTGTGATCCTATTACATGCAATTTTTAATGAATGTTAGAGAAGCTAATTGTAACTTCTAAAATTCTAACATGGTATCAGAGAAGGCCTGAATAGAAGATAGTTCACAGATCTAGAAGATAAAAATATCCATTTTTCTTGATAGGAGTGGTTTTTGGACAAGACAAGACCACCAACAAGTGCACCACATATTTTCCATGGATTAGATCTTCAGAATCCAGAATTTGTGATTTAGGGTCAGGATGACTACCAGAACCAATATTGATGAGAAGCTGGAGGGATATGACAACTTCAAAGTCTAGAGGTACAGAGTATCCCTCCTCCTAGAAAAACATGATCTAGAGAATTTCACTAAAGAAGAGGTTTCAGAACCAAAGGGATATGAGGCTAAAGCAAAGCACAAGAAGGATATGGTCAAAGCAATGATGATTATTGCAGACTCCATTAAGGACCATCTTATTCATCACATATATTCATTATCCACTCCAAAATAAATGATGGATGCCTTAACCCAACTGTTTGAAGGTAACAACATCAACCGAAGAATGACCTTGAGAACTCAGTTAAATAACATGAGGATGCATAATTAAGAAACCATCCACTCTTACTTCTCAAGAGTGAACCAGATCAAGGAGAATATAGAAGCCATTGGTGATACCATGAATGGAGAAGAAATCATGATGACCACCTTCAATGGCCTCCCAAGGTCGTGGTATGCATTTATTCAAGGGATATGCTCAAGAAGGAAGATACCCAAGTTCATTAGGCCATGGGAAGATTGAAACCAGGAAGAAGCAAGGATGACAACAAGATTAGAGAAGATGAAAGATGATGATTAAGCCCTAGTCTCCCACACCAGGAAAGGAAAGATCAAGAAAGAACCCTCCTCAGCCAAGAAGTTTCATAAGGGCCGAAGAAATAACCCAAATATCAGATGCTTCTGTTGTCAGAAAATGGGACACATTGCTAGGAATTGTTCCCTCATTCAAAGACCAAGGGAAAATAAAGGAGGTAAAACACATCATGTTCATACATCTAAAGATGATGAGCCAACCAAGAAGGTTGCAAAGGAAGATGAATCAAGTGATGAGGAGTATGTTCTTATCTCATCCCTTACAGGAATGGTCATTCATGGAAGTGACATTTGGCTGGTGGACAGTTGTGCTTCCAAGCACATGACAGGTTATAAAGACTCCTTGTCTAACCTTTCTCATAAGGATTCACCACACAAGGTGAAATTGGGAGATGACTATAAATATCCGATCAAAGGAGTAGGAGAATCCTCCTACAAGTGAGACTTAGGAAATCCAATGAAGATGAAGGAACTTCTCTATGTTCCTAGATTGAAGAAGAACCTTCTTTTGATTTCAGCATTGGATGAGAAGGGTTACATAGTTGCATTTGTTGATGGACAAGTTCTTATGTGGCCTAGAGGGAAGACTTTTGATGATGCTGGGGTGATTGGATTTCAATAGGGACGACTCTACAAATTGAAAGGGTGATCATATTCAGCATTAATTCATGACACTATGAATCCCAACGAATTATCGCATAGGATATTTTCTCACCTACACTAAAAGGTCCTACGAGTGTGAGAAATATGGTGATGGGACCACCAGAGATCCAGGAAAAACCAGACAGCCTGTGAAAAGGTTTCACATAATGAAAGAATGTGAAGCACACATTTCCCAACAGTAATAGTAGAGCCAAAAGAGTATTGGACATCATGAACTCGGATTTGTGTGGACCGATGTCAACAAATTCACTAAGAGGGTATGTATATTATGTTTCTTTTATTAATGATTACTCATATAAAACTTAGATCTATTTGTTGAAGGAAAATAATGAAGTGTCTTGCAAATTCAAATAATTTAAGGTACCGGTAGAAAACCTGATAGAGTGGAAGATAAAGACCTTGTGATTAGATAATGGAGGAGAATTCACTTAAGAGGAATTCAAATAATATTGCAAGGAATATAGGATTAAGAGGGAGATTTATACTCTTTACAATCCTCAACAAAATGGAGTAGGAGAAAGGAAGAATCGGACGATCATGGAAGTAGTGAAGGATATGATCTATGATCAAGATCTACCTATGCATCTATGGGAAGAAGAAACAAAGATTGTAGTGTACGTGCAGAACATAAGTCCCCACAACGTACTTGAAAACAAGACACTAGAGGAGATTTTTCCAAGATACAAGTTAGAAGTCAACCATCTAAGGATATTTGGCTGCTCCGTATTTGTGCATGTCCCCAAGGAAAAGAGGAAAATATTGGATCCATCTGGAAAGAATGGAATTTTTTTTTGTTACAGTGACACATAAAAGGCATACATAATATATATTCTCGGTCACTGGAAAGTTGATATTAACCAAGATTTCACCTTTGATGAGAGTGCAACTTTCAGCAAATCAAAAAATGACTATGCAAAAGAGGTTCATGAGGAGGAGAATGAAGTTACTAGAGTTCCAAAGGTAGAAGTAGTTGAACCAGAGGAAGTCATTCATGAGGACAATGACATGGCAGAACCTCAGAGGCCAGCATAGATTCCTTCTCACAAGAGAAGACCATCTTAGGAACATGAGCTCACTAGTGATGCATAAACACATGGTTGCCTAGAAAATTATCTCGGGGAAACTAAGAATTTGAAACCATATTCTAGCTATGTGGCATGTTTGTGTGATATCATGGATGTAGAACCGTCCAGTTATGAAGAGGTTGTAGAAAAGAGGGTATGGAAGGATGCCATGGGGGAGGAATATCATTCCATAGTAAAGAATGATGTATGAGATGTGGTCCCTAGACAAAAGGAGAAATCAGTAGTAAGTTCAAAATGGATCTACAAGACAAAACATGCAGTTGATGGGAGTATTGAAAATTATAAGGCTATATTTGTAGCTCGAGGATTCTCTCAGAAGTAGGGAATTGACTATGAGGAGACATTTTCTCCTGTGGCAAGATATACCTCGATCAGGACTATACTTTCGTTGGCCGCAATAATTAAATAGAAGGTGCATCAGATGGATGTGAAGACAAACTTCTTAAATGGTGAAATAAAAGAGGAAGTATATGTGGATCAACCACAAGGGTCCTAGGTACATGACAAGGAGACACATGTGTGCATATTGATCAAGAAGGATTTATATGGATTAAAGCAGGCACCCAGAGCATGGTATTGAAGGATCAACATCTTTTTGACGAACTTAGGATTTACAAAGAGCATTGCATATCCTAACCTTTAATTTAAGGTTGTGGATGATGGTCTGGTAATACTATTGTTGTATGTGGATAACATGTTTCTAGAAGGTGTGGAAAATCTCATCTCAGAGTGTAAGAGAAAAATAAATATTGATTTTGAGATGAAATATCTTGGGACGATGTATTACTTTTTGGGTCTCGAGGTATGGTAGAGATAGGATGATATCTTTCTTAATCAAGGGAAGTATGTTGTGGTAATCCTAAAAAGTTTCGGGATGTTCGATTGCAAGGCAATGGCTACACCTATGGTATCAAATCTAAAGTTGTTGTAGGATACAACTTCAGATATTGTGGATGTTACTTTATACAGGAAGATGGTGGGTTCATTTATGTACTTGACGAACACGAGACCAAATATATGTTTTTTTGGGAACACCTTGAGTCGGTATATGGAGCAGCCCATGAAGGTTCATTTGGTCACAAAAAAACATGAGATGAGGTACATTAAGGGTACATTGGATTATGGTATTAGGTATGTGACAGACCATGAGTTTGGGTTATATGGATAGTCGGATTCAGATTGGGCCGGAAGTATTCGTGATTGGACAAGTACTTTGGCACATTGCTTCAGTATAGGCTCTAGTATGGTTTCATGGAGCAATAGGAAGCAATCATGTGTAGCAATCAGTATATATGATGTTGAATATGTGGCAACATGTGCAACATGTAGAGAATAAGTTTGGCTTCAAAAGTTGTTTTCTGGGTTATTTGGTCTCAAACTGGAGATGACCTACATTTCGTGTCACAACCATAGTTGCATGAAGTTGTTAGAATATCCAATGTTCCATGACAGGTTGAAGCATATCGAGATCAAATATCACTATATCAGGGATATAGTGTAGAGGGGAGAAATGAGGCTCCAATACGTGACTACTGAGGAGAAGGTTGTGGAAGTGTTGACCAATACACTGTCGAGGATGAAGTTCAAGAACTTGAGGGACAAGCTTGGTGTGGTCCCTCTTAAGAGGGAGTGATGAGGTAAATATGCATTGCAGGATAGTGGATGCCATGGAGACATGTTGTAGCTATTTGAGAGCTACCCACATACCTTGGATGCATTGGATGTGAAGTCACATGGGTGCACATGATGAGGTACAAATGCATTGCGGGGTAGTGGATGTCATGGCAACATATTGAAGATATTTGAGAGATATCCACATGCCTTGGATGCATTGGCGATGAATTCATGTTGTACTATGGATATCCGATGATGCAAATATTCATATGTTCAATAATCAAGGTTCATGAGCTCCTGTGGAAACAAAGACGACCTTCCTAGTTAAGAGGGAGTATTGATATTTTGATGTAACTATGGAAGATATTATTTTTTATTTGTATTGGTTAAATCTCAAGAAGGTTATTGTAATCATATTGTATAAATAAGCTCAAAAGAAATTATTATTTTATTGTTATCCTTATTTTAAAATTCAAAACAACCCCCCTTAGGGTTGCATCTTTTCGGGAGTCAATTATGTGTATAAATAGAGGTCGAGTTCCTCTCATTTGTACACACAAACAACTTGCCTTCTCTTGTGTATTTGGAGCATAGAAATGAAGGTCTAGCACAAGAGGTCTTGGTTTCTTGGTCTTTGGTATCTTGGTCTTGGTCTATTTGTGGAGAGCTATAATGTGACATTGTATTGGTTGAAGGAATCTATATTGAAGAATTGGTTGCTAGGATTTCTCCCTCACAAGGGTTTCCCAAGATACATCTTATGTTATGTGATTGTTTATCTTCCAGTGATTGTATTACATGAAATTGTTAATGAATGTTAAAGAAGATAACTGTAACTTCTAAAATTCTAACATTAGTTAGGGGAACTGGATATATAAATCCTACACAAAGCAATTTCTCTACCTCTACCTTGATAGAAACTACCTTTTTTCTTTTTTGTAAGTAAGCATTCTATAAAAAACCTTTCAGAATAAAAAATTACAACATCGATATGTCTATATGAGGACTGTAGTTACTAAATTGCCCCTTGGGGAAACTAATTCAGCCAACCTCCTAGGTCCAAAATCATTGTTTCATAAACCCAATCATATAACATCATTAAGCACCTAGAGTGGAATCACCCCGTGGGGAAAACGATTCACCCAAGCTTCTAGACCCTCTAGGACTGACATAAGACAATCATAATAGATTATAAATGGAAAGAAAAGTGGTAAAACGTAAACAAAACAACCAACAGGCCATGCAGTTTGACACCTATGCAACTGAAGTTGTCGGCGTCTACCATGGTGTCGTATCTAAGGTGGGTGCTTGGAGCGTTCGAGCCAAGGCTGGTGCTGCATCATCCACTGGAGACCTGTGCGAAGATGGGACCAGTATCGTCTCTGTGTCCCCTGGTGCATTTGGTGCCGCTTCTGATGGGTGGCATGAACTGTGCAAAGAGGAGAGCATCTGTAGGATTTGTGTCCCCTTTCTATCCAAGACTTCCAGTCGAAAGCGTAGGTCATCCACCTCTTTGCGCATCTCGAACACCAGGCCTTACAGAATTGCAAGGTTGTATTGTACCTTTGTGCAGGTAACACAGTATGAGCAGAAGTGGGGTTGCTCCTGATGCTTCTCATGGTAGCTGAAGAAACCTTCGCATGGAGATTGGACCGGTGGCGATTGCACTGGTGAAGGTGAAAGAGCATAGTTCTCGGGTGAATTGGGAGGGACGACCAGGGTGGGTTGTGAAGAGGAGGCCAAGTCTGGTATCGGCCCTGGGTTGAAGCCCAGTGAATTCCCTAGGAGGTTGAACCATTCAAATCCACACTCATACGTCGAGGAGAGAGGCAGGAGACCACTGAGACTATGATCATACTGCTCCAAAGAGGCTGGTGAGGAGGGTGACGAGCTATGTGAGGGTGAGAGGGTCAAATTTCCAAGTGTGAACGATTTTTTTTCCAAGACGAACCGTGTTTGGACTTCCCACATAGTCTCGACATGGCTGGAGCAGAGCAAAGATAAGTGGGCACAAGGAAATGGTGAGGATGGTCGAAGAGCACCAGAGGAGGGCGCATACCGCAGGATGGATCTGACAAAACATAATAGATATGGAGACGAGGCTAGTGAGCTTCATGGTATGAATACCACTAAGAGGGGCGAATGCACACGTGCATAGGTGACCAGAGTAATGGAGGATCCATCGAACGGATGGGAGGCCAGAGCAGAGCACACTAGGATTAATGGCACTCTGGTAGCAATGAATTAGATTTAAGTTCATGGCGTGGGAAGTAGGGAGGGGCATGTTCCTGTCACGTGGCTATTTTTTTGTTGGCAATTCCCATTCCCATCCTCGCAGCACCTATCATGCACTAATACCTCATCCAGGGTTGATAGAAACTACCTTATTTGGGTTGATCAGTCTTATTTTTTTCTAAACAGGATTAACATTGTCATAATTCTTAGTCTCATGTTCGACTATCCATGGATCAAACGTTGGGAATTTCCTCGTATGACTAAGTGAAAACATTGTGAAGCTCCTTGAACAAAGCAATGTAAATCTAAATCTCATCAGTTGAACAATTGACTCCAATCAAAATATTTTCAACAATGTTGGGTTTCAAATATACATCAATTGGAGTCATTTTCAAAATACTTTCCATATTTCATTCCATATACATATCCAATGTAGAGAAATGACTTTGATACCAATCAATATTGTCAGGTGTGATGACATTATTAAATCCATTCTCTTGATATCCTAGAGTGGGAAGAAAATATGAGTAGTTATGCATATCTTCCCAAGAATATTTGAAATGGGTCATAACTTCCAAGATAGTATCATCTAATGGAAATACCATTTCTATATAGTCGCTGGAGTTGGAAGGATTGGAGGCCTATGTGGGTGATGAAAATTGATCATATTCCTCTTGGGGGTGGGAGGCTTGATCATAGTCCATAGAGGCCATCAAAATTGTTTGAAAAGTAGTGTATATGATAGAGAAATGAATATTTGATCATATATACCCACTTCATATTCAAGATCCAAAATATCAGGCACAACCCACAAATTATCACCAACACAAGTAGAGTTGGGAAGAACTAAAGAGTTGGTCGTGACAAAAGATATCACATATATAGGTGAAGAATAAATGAAATAGACTAGAAATGGAAGGGTAAAAGTACCCATAAAATACATGTCTTTAAACATCCCTACACCTATGTTATCAAACATTTTCTTGGAATCACCCATGAGTGGGACATTTGTCTTGGGGTTCGTACTTTGATCAAGCAAATAACCCATCAACTAGTTAATAGTGATGACCTTACACAAGTGAGGGAAATGAATCAATCTAAACACAAAGACACTACTTTCATCATTCCATACAACCAACTCCATCCCAATAGAATAGTCCAAAGGAGCATCCATGAGTTCTACTTATAAAAAAACTACCCCCCAAATCGATTGGGAAGAAAGGGATAATTCTATGGGAATGGAAAGAATAGCCATAAAATTCTTTCAACAAAGTGGATGACATGTGTACTAATATTATGCATAAAATATTTTTCTGAAAAAATGTAACTGGATACCGACAGACTATATTCTTCTCCAATAGGATTTGTTGAAGCAGTATGTGTCTTATCCCTTGTGTTAGCACTAGGAGTTGTTCTTAGACTTCTTTAAGAACAAGCCTAATACCCATTTGAATATTGAAAAATTGAATGATTAAATCAGGTTTTGTTCTTGGTGGATCAACAAGACTCTACGAGAAAGGGAAAGGGAAGTAAGCTAATTGTAGATCAGTGATAGACCATTGGGAAATGGAGTCATAAACACTCTACTCATTGAAGGCAGTCAAACTACATATCAGAAAAATAACTTGTATGATGATGGATGAAAGAAAGAAGGAGAGGATAGCATATAAGTGAACAAATTAGCCTCTCACCCTGCTAAACTGATTACATCTACTATTATGAGTGTTCACTGATTGGAAATCCTTTCCAACAGTGAATATGAATGGTTAAAAATAACATGTAATAGACTTTTACAACAAATCCTTTACCATAAAATTCTTATAACATGATACTGCTAATCAAACCTACATTAAAAGTAACCATATTTAAGCAATATGGAAGTGTAAATAAACAACAAGGAAAACACAACCAGATATGGTAGATCTCATGAATCTTCAATAACAATCTTGATTATAGAAAAATTCCCCTCATTCTTATAAATTGACTCATACATCCTTTTCGTAACTCCTACAGGCCCTTCTTCGGGTCTAGAACTGAACCAACCTTGTTTTCATGAATTTTACCCAATATATAGAAATAGTTGATCCCCAGATTAAGGGATTCACACTCAACCACCTTGCTAAGAATAGATTTAGTTACAATAAATATAGCAATTGATTGAAAATTGTTTGCTAAAATATAGGATTTGGTTTTGAATACATTAAATACATGATAGTTCTTTTGAAAATTCAAATATCTAGAACAAAACTACTAAGTCCTCAAACTATGGAGTCATCTTGGATCACGTGGCACAACTAGAGGTCCTGTTGGATAATGATCTGGTAGTATTTTGTACTTTTGTGGCATGGGGGAATTGTTCACTACAAAATCTCCACCTACAACACTTTTGCAATGTGTGCTCCCTGTGAAAGCTCTGTTCCAGGGTGTTTTCAAATTTTGACCATTGCTTGGAAATTAATTCACCTTTCTCCCTTTCACCGTTTGCTGAGATAGTCCCTACTTGAGCTATTTCCTCGGGCATGCTTATCATTTATTTCCAAACGAATCACAATAGAATCAACTGCCATGTTGATACTTTGCTTCAAGCTCTTTGCTTCACTAACCCATGCAGTTCCAAACCATGGTTCAGTTTCTTCTGTCTGTCCTTCAAACTATTTTGATGCCAAGAATATCCTAGACTTATTAGGAACTAGCTCATCCAAAACCATTTAAATTGCAATTGAATTGAAATTGGAAGACAAGGCTAAAGCCATAATCCATTCTTGTGGTGGATATAACTCTAAGTTTGAAGCAATGTTTGTGACATAGTGAATTATTGGAATCTTGTCTCAAAAATGAAACATTGTATCACAAACACCTCCTACCTCATCAAATATCCATTCAAAAATACCACTTTTCCTTAAAATGTGAAGGTACCAGAATGTAAGTTCAACTATGCTTTCCAATATGCACTTGGAAATAATGGAGTAAGCGCCAGTTCTAAGCACCAGTTATAAGCTTCAGTTGTGAGAGTTAGTTGTAGGCATGTTAAGAGTCAGTTCTTAGTTAAGAGTCTAGTTGTCTTTGGTTTGCATGTAACCGACTCGGTAGAGTATTTTCATATATAAAGATGTAATCCGTCTTCATTGAACAATACAGAAGTGAGCATAGCCTCACCGTGTGTTTGTTTAGCATATTTTGTCTTGGTATCAGAGCCACGAGGAGAGGGCCAGGATAGCGTGCAAAAACGTTTTTGGAGGGCGAGATGTCAAGGTTATATTCTTTTTGCATGTGTGGAGGTTTTATTGATAAATCATGAAGGCACAGTGTGGATAGCGTGAGAAAGGAATCAACTGCAGCGTGATCATACCTCCTTGTTGGAAAGCGTATGAATCATCCAAGAGTTGGTTTAGTTGAAGAGGGTCGTGAGAAAATAGTGGAGTTTTGCCGTGAAGATCCTCCATTTCACGATTTGCGTGAGTTTAATTTGAGTTTAATTGAAAATCGGTATACACAGTTGAGCTACAAATCGTGAAGATCTATTTTTATGTGAAGTTTGCATGGTGAGTGGAGTTTTGAAACACATGCGTGGTGGTGAGTTTTGAATGCATGCGTGGTGAGTGAGCGTGAAGTTAGCATGCATAAGTGATTTTTATTTTTGGAGCATTTAAAAATAAGAAGTGCCACGACTTCTCTTATACATGCAAATAAGAAAAGGGAGTTATTCATTTTTTTTATTATAATTAAAGTGGATGCATGCATGTGTATTAATACAAAAAAGGGAGGTTTCTTTTAAGGAACTGTTTTTTTATATATATAAATTTATAAGTCTTTTAAATAGTGAAGTGGCTATTTAAAAAGTGGATATTTTGGATATTAAGGTGCATGCATGTATGATTTAAGCTGAGAATATAGGTAGATTTGGATCAGTGGATCCGAAGGCAGAGCGACAGACTGCTCAGCATTCAAAAAAAAGTTGCATATCTTTGGTGATTCACTTGCAGAGACTAACTTGTAGAGATGGCAAATCCTCTAGAAGAGACCTACCTCAACGAAGCCAACAAGCTAGATGGCTCAAATTTTATTAATTGGAAATTCAAGATGCAGACGCTCATGGAGGGCTATGGTGTCTGGAACATTGCGAAGGGAACTGAACTGAAACCTGATGCGGCTGCAGGTGTGACAACAACACAGATAAAAGATTGGGAGAAGCGCGAAAACAAGGCAAAGGTATTGTTGTGCATGTCAGTTAAAGATAGCATAATTCCACATATTAGAGACGCTACAACTTCTGCTGCAACATGGACAGCTCTTAAAGCATTGTATGAAACTAGCAAAACAAATCACATTTTGTTTCTGAAAACTAAATTGTTGGGCATTAAGATGGATGGAAATGAATCTATTAGTTCATTTTTGGGTCACATTAAAGAGGTGAAAGACAAGCTAGTAAATATAGGGGAAACTGTTTCCAACACTGATCTGGTCACTATTACCTTAAATGGTATGCTAGAAGATTATCATATGTTCATAACAGGTCTCGTAGCAAGGGAGAAACCTCCTACGTTTGAAGAACTAACAGGCATTTTGCTGCAAGAGGAAGAGAGGCGCGGGAATCTAAAGCCTCAGAGTAAAGATTTGGCACTATGGTCAAATAATAGATCCGCGAGAGGGAGATCAAGAGTAAGAGACAGAGGAGGCAGTTCATGGCAGAGAGGCGGTTCATGGAAAAGAGGTAGTTCATCGCAGAGAAGACAATCTCCAAATCAAGGTATGCAATCTGACAGGAATGAGTCTAAGAGTTGCTTTTATTGTGGTCGACCTGGACATATGGTTAAAGACTGTCATAAGAAGAAAAGTGATGAGGCTAGGAATAAACCTATAACACATTCAGGTCATTATGCAGAAAAATCTTCAAATCAAGATATCAGATTATTTATTGCTAGTGATGATATTGATGAACCCCTGAATTTTGACTCATGGGATCTTAGGTTGTTTGTGTCTAACGCTGCTTTATCTACTAAAATAGATGATTATGATGCCTAGTTTGTGGATTCCGGAGCATCAGTACATATGACTTGTAATAAAAATTGGTATGCTAATTTTAAAGAAACACAGAATGGTGCCAACATATATCTTGGAGATGACCGCGCTCATCAGATCAAAGGATATGGAGACATTCCTATGACATTGTCAAATGGTACTGTTCATCACATTCACAATGTGGTGTATGTGCCAAGAATAAAGAAAAATTTGATCTTTGTGTCCACCATTACAGATCAGAACTTGAAGGTTGAATTCTTCAAGAATTATTGCATAGTGAAGGATCTGCTAGACCACTTCCAAACTATTGCAACGGGAGTCAGAGCAAGAGTTATATACAAACTTGATGTTACCAGAAAAGCACATCATGCACTGACTTCTGCAACTATGCCAACATAGATTCTTTGGCATCAAAGGTATGGACACATCAATCATCCTGATTTATTGTTATTACAGAAAAAGAATATGGTTGAAGGACTTCCCATGTTAAAGAATGAGAAGGTTGCTTGTGATGGATGTGCATTAGGAAAGATGCACAGAGATGAATTCCCCTCTAATCCTGATAAGAGAAAGAGAGATGTGTTAGATCTTGTGCATATTGATGTTTGTGGGCCTATGTGGACTAGGTCTTTAGGAGGTGCATTTTACTTTCTGTTATTTATTGATGATTGCATGAGATACACATGGGTTTACTTCCTTAGACGAAAAAGTGATGTTTTTGAGTACTTTAAGGAATTCAGAACCATGGTGGAAAAGCAGACAGAAAAATCCATCAAAATCCTCTGTTCAGATCAAGGGGGAGAGTATAAATCAGGGGACTTCATCAAATATTGCAAAGATAATGGAATAGTACAGCAGTTTACAGTACCTCACACTCCACAACAAAATGGAGTCGCTGAAAGGAAAAACAGAACTCTAGTAGAGTGTGCACGCAGTATGGTGAAAGGTAAGAATCTCTCAAATGCATTTTGGGCTGAAGCCATAAATACTGCAGTTTATTTAAATAATAGAAGTCCAACAAGGTGTCTTGATAATGTTACTCCTTTCGAGGCCTTGTATGGTTCCAAACCCGCAGTTCATAATTTGAAAGTATTTGGGTGTAAGGATTTTGTACATATTCCAAAGGAGAATAGGAGGAAATTGGATGCTAAAGCCATTAAATGTATTTTCATTCGGTACTGTTCTGAATTTAAAGCATACAAACTATTTGATCCTGCTACTCACAAAGTATTCGCAAGTAGAGATGTACTTTTCCATGAGCACGAAGCAGGAAATCATGATGACAACAGTCATGAGGAATGGCAAAGACTTCTTGATGAAGGATTTAAATAAGAGCAACAACAACAATATCCCACACAGTAGTAGACATCCCTGCAACGACAACGACAACAGCAGCAAGAAGGACTCAGTGATATGGACAATTCAAGCAGTCACAGTTCACCTAGAGGTGAAGACAGATTTTCACAAAGTGGGGAGGAAGATAATCAGTTGAGAAGATCTTCAATACAGATTCAGCTTCCTGAGAGGTATAAAGACTATGACCTAATGAGTAGCATTTCAAATGTCATAGAACCCATGAGTTTTGATGAAGATAATGAACATGATGAATGGCGAAATGAAATGGAGGAAGAATATGAATCTATAATGAAAAACAATACTTGGGAATTGACTGAATTTCCTAAACATAAGAAGCCCATTGGATGCAAATGGATATACAAACCCAAGTTTAAATTAGATGGTAGTATAGATAAGTATAAGGTTAGACTGGTGGCAAAGGGGTATTCACAAACAGAAGGTATTGATTATGATGAAACATTTGCACTAGTAGCTAAATTGAATACTATCTGAATGTTAATTGCTTTAGCTACAAATTACCATTGGAAGCTGCATTAGTTAGATGTTAAATATGCATTTTTGAATGGTGAGTTAAAGAGAGAGGTTTACCTTACTCAACCTGAAGGGTTTATTGAAAAGGGGCAAGAACACTTAGTGTGTAAGTTAAAGAAAGCATTGTATGGACTAAAACAGGCACCTAGGTCATGGTATGAAAAGATAGACTCTTTCTTTCTTCAACAGGGTTTTATGAGGAGCAAAAGTGATCCAAATCTG
>ML857917.1:6672-17846 GCA_009831015.1 Picea engelmannii
CTGAAAATGTGGAGAAATTACCTTGGAAACATTTGTTTAGACAACCCACATCAAATGTCAGGCAAACTAGATGGCTTGAATTTCTTAGTGAATATGACTTTGAAATTAAACATATCAAAGGAAAAGAAAATCATGTGGTTGATGCACTCAATGGGAGAGCACATGAAATGCATGTTACAACCATCAACATGTAAATATCTGATTTAGAAGACATTATTTTAGAAGCGGCAAATTCAGATCATCACTATTTGAAAATAAAAGAAACATTACGACAAGGAAATTTACAATAGAAATTTAAATATTATAAGCTGCAAGGGGATGTAATTCTCATGTATAGAGGCAAAGTGTATGTGCTAAATTCCAGAGAGCTGAATAATAAAGTGTTAGGAGAAATGCACAATGTGCCATCTGTTGGACACCCAGGATATCAAAAATCAATTATAGTTGTGAGCAACCAATAATTTTGGCCAAGAATGAAGGACGAGGTGGTTGATTACATAACCATATACCTAGAGTGTCGGAAGGTGAAGATTGAACATATACATCCAACGAGGCTACTACATATATTGCCCATTCTCGAATGGAAGTGGGAAGTAGTTACAATGGATTTTATTACTAAGATACCTAGAACAGATAAACAACATGACTCCATCATGGTGGTGGTGGATAAATTGACTAAGGCTGCACATTTTATCCCAGTAGAGACTACACACAAGGAAAAAATATTGCAAAAATATACATGAAATAAGTTTCTAGACTACATGGAATGCCCAAGGAAATGGTTTCAGATAGAGATCCAAAGTTTACATTCAACTTTTGGAAAGGTTTGTTCGAAAGATTTGGGAAAAATTTAAATCTTAGTACAACATATCACCCATAATCTGATGGGAAAATAGAGAGGACCAACAGAATAATTGAATACATGCTCATAATGTATGTGATGGACCAACCATCAAGGTGGGAGGATTACATCCACTTAGTTGAGTTTGTTTAGAATAATGAGTATCGAGCCTCATTAAAAATGAGCCTATTTGAAGCATTGTATGGCAGGAAGTGTAACACACCAGTGAGTTGGGATAACTCAGTAGACAGAGTTGTTATTGGGCCAAATTTATTGAAGGAAATGGAAGAACATATAGTGAGGATCAGGCATAATTTAAAGGCTGACCAATACAAGCAGAAGAGTTATGTAGACAAGAACAAGGTTTTCAAAGATTTTAAAGTGGGCGAACATGTATTTTTAAGGAAAGCTAGAGGAAAGCATAACGTTGTACATAAGTCATCGTATAGAGTTTTCCATACATGTACACGGGTCTAAGTGGAGAAAATCACGTATGTACGTGGGTTTTCTAAAGGACTGTCACGTACACCCCGAGAAACATGCTGGTATAGGGTCGTACAACAAGACAATCATTGCCAGTTTTGTCTACAGTGTATATTCTCTTAGTGGGCCATTTTCCCTGTTATGGGAGCCCTGATTTGACCTTAATAAAAACATCTTAGGATTGGTTTTCCCTCTAGGGTTTTTCCAACATTTATACCTGAAAATATTGGTGTTTATGTCTACTTGATTTGGTTTCCATGTTTATGATTCCACTGCATGTTTAGTTGATTACTCAACTGTGCTTTAATTCAATAAGTGATTTATTTGGATTTAATGGTGGGGTGTTGAGTAGGATAAATTTCAACACCCTTTTACTAAATGATAAGATGCATATATACCATAATGCAATGTGGACTTGTCCCAGGAATAACACTATGGTGCTATTATTTCTCTGTATTGGATTGAAACGATTGTAATGCCCCTCCCCGCCTAACTCTTCTTTGAGAAGGATTAGGAGGTTGATCCGAGGATTGACTAAAGAGTTTAGTGACCATGTTTTTGATTATTTTGTATGTATGTGACTCGTGGAATGCACTTGATTGACTGGATGATTTTGATATTATTAATTCTTGAGTAGATTAACATATGCCTCATAACAAAATGAATACTTATGCTATGAGCAAGTTTTAGTTGGGCCAAGTGGATAGGACCTGCATGGATTATGGGTGAGGTTTTATTAAAGGAAGAAGAAGCTAAGGAAACCAAATTAAATATTGTGAAAAAGTAATGAAACCAATTGACTTTGATCGATATTCTACTTACATTTTGTGACATCATTTCATGTAAGTGATGTAGGACATTGGACACCCAAGGAGGACATAGGTGGATACGATTGTTTGGCAGAACTACATATTGGGAGTCAAACAATAAATATCAATGGGGGGTAATTGGTAATATTCAGCAATCAATTATTATGGTGTGTATGTGATATCGATCTACATGATATATGCGCGGTTATTGCATGTGCAAGATATAGGGAAAGCCTTGCCAACTTGCCAATAGATGGGTGTGGTCCATAACCAGTGAACCCTTAATGGAGACATGGAGTATCAATTGAGGCATGGAGTATCTATTTGTATAACACATGGTTCTTATCATTGGGGAAACATAGTAAGGTGGGATGACCTTACTCCCCAATAGCTAATTCTTATTTATGCCAAGATAAGCTAAGGAAAAATTAAAAAGACCCCACAGTTGAATTAATTCATAAATTAACTACCCACTTTTACGGGGATCCTAAAAAATACTATTATTTTATTTTAAAAAGTGAATTGTTATTTAAGAAAAATGAATAATTAAAAAAAAAGGAGGAAATGACACACGTGGGGAAGAGTGATGAATAGTAGAGATTTAATAAATAAAAATAAAAGGGAAAATGCCTAACTTTTCATGAAGGGGGTGAGGTGGCTAACCTCATTGGGTCTATAAATAGATGGAGAAATCCATGGTTTAGGGTGGGTAACCTATAGAATCCATGGTTTAGGGTGGGTAACCTAGAGAATCCATGGTTTAGGGTGGGTAACCTAGAGAGTACATAATTGTTACATAAATTCTTCTAGAATAACTTATTTGAATGATAATTGGGATTTGGAAGGAAATTAGTATTATTAATATGGATGTTTACTAGTGGTTGGTAAAATCCATGTTGAGTACATTCTGCAACCTAGAACTAGTTATGAGCCCACACATCTCAGGGGTTTCACGGAAAGAGGTTTTATTTGAGTATGTATGGGAGGAAACGGGTTGGCACCATGAGAGTTGGAAATGGCAAGAGAATAAGAGCCGATGGATGGAGCGTTGCTAAATCAAGGTAAACTACCCAATAGTCAAGTATAATTTCATTGGTCTTTACATTATAGTTTATTTATTGAATTGATTTTGTACATATATGTTTTTATATAGGATTATGGTAATACCAATATGGGTGTTGGTATGAGGAATATATTGCATGTTATGCTTTATTTCTACTAACTAAAGATAGGGTAAAGGACTCTATATAATGCTAGATTTTTTGTTGGAGAGATTTCCCCAATAATGCAGGTTTATGGTAGCCATGGCATACAAAAGGAGAATAGAGAAATTGGAACAACCAAACTTGCAATATGATGTAATATTGTATCTCAATCTAGTGAAATTAATGATGATAATTTCTAGGTTTTTATGAGCATAATACCATAGATGATTTTAGGGGCGAAATTTCGCTCATGGGCGAAATTTAGGGGCCTCCAATTTTTTATTGGGCGAATTTTTTGTATTAGAGTGATTTTTTAAAACTTATATCATTAGCCCATAATTTATTTTAGGGGAAAATCGTGTACAAGGTTAGCCCGTGTTTTTAGGAGAGATAGAGGAAAAAAAATTATATTTCGCCCCTGAAATCAGGAGGGATGAGCTTCCATTAGCCAAATTTATAGAAGTATGGGAATTTCTGATAGCTTCTTCGCCCTGCCATTTGGTAAAATCAGGGTTTATGGTTTAATTCACCCAGATTTTGTGGTATGGGCACTGGGTAGCTACAATCTTCCATTTTCCCGATTTCCAAATAACAAGGGGATTTCTAAGAGCATTTTGGCCCTCCCACCTGGTATAAATTGTATGGGATCTTCCCAGTGCCCAATGAATCAGAGCTTTGTTACTTGTATGGTTCGTTCATGAGAACTACAGAGTAGAGTGAAAGGTTATTCTTTATATCATCCCGAAAATATGTAATTCCCCGGGGCCCGATTTACCTTTCATATCTATTTTCGTGCTTATTTCCCCTAGACGGAACGAAAAAAAATCTATTTTCGTGCTTATTTCCCCTCGATGGAATGGAAAAAAGGGCAAGAGATGCCAGTGGTGGAGCCGCTGGTGGAGCCGCCTGTTCAAAGCAGAAGAAATTAAAATTTGCTACGGTTATCCCAACCCACTCAGAAGGTGCCGTGCGAGGCTTTGGCTGTGAATAATTACCAGGGTTTCCAAATGTCTTGATATGTATTTACCTGGTCCTTCATCTCAATGTGTTAAATTCCTCATAGAAAAGAATTATGAATGATATTGGTAAAATTAGAACAATGCTCTGTTTTGTAACAAGGAAATCCCATTCACATATTTCAACAATTTGGTTGTTAAAAAAAGTGACTGTCACATATTTTAACAAGTTTCCATTTCGAAATCACTTTCAACAACATTTTGTCCTTATTATCAAAGTGACTTTCCTGCCATTCATTGACCTTGCCTTAATTAGAGCATGTGCAATACTATCCCGAGTTTTAATCTTTATGTCATTTCATGAATATTTCTTCTTTGAGTTCATTGTGAAGAAATGCCAGCACCACATCTATTTGATCCACTTCCAAATCATAGGTAGTAACAATCGCCAATAACAATCTCATGAATATTTCTTCTTTGAGTTCATTGTGAAGAAATTCCAGCACCACATCTATTTGATCCACTTCCAAATCATATGTAGTAACAATTGCCAACAACAATCTCATAGAGGACATTTTGGCTACTTGGGAGAAAGCCTCTTCATAATCAACACCTTCAAATTAAGAGTATCCCTCTGCTACTAAACAAGCATTACATAACTTGACATAATCAATTTCCTTATACATCTTCTTAAAAAACCATTTGCATTCAACTACCTTGCAACTCTTGCAAATGGCATGTTTGGTTATGTTCTAAGACCTTAATTTCTTCCTCCATGGCTTGCTTCCAATGAGAAGTAATCTCCTTCAAGATCCTCTTTGGAATTTATTGGCTCATCACCCATAAAAGATAAATAAATATAGATAAAATCATGTGTGACTCATAGCCATACTTTCTAGGATGATTTCACTCATGAAGGCTCCTTGAATTTTTCCCCTAGTCTCCCGTTGGTCATTTCTAGGCTATACATATTCATTTGGTGTTGATGTGTATTTTCATTGAGTTGGAATCCAAGATGAATATAGACTTCACCTCATGCCTTTGGAATATCTACATCTAGCACCTATGATATCTACTTTGCTCGTCAAGATCATTAGCTTCATATTAAAAACTATGCTCATACGGAATCACCAAATGTTGTATCTTTTCTTCTAGAATAGATTGTTGGTGTTGATCTTGACGAGATTTATCCTTCTTGAAGATCACATCCCAATTATAGCTATGTCAATGCTCAAATGGAATCCATAGCTTGTAGCCCTTAAACTCCTTATAAATAGCCAATAAATATGCACTTGACTACTTTATTGTCCATCTTCTTCCTATTCACCTTAGGCACATCCATATATTACTCTATTGGCACTATTATTAATAGACTCTAGGTTCAACACATGAGCCAACAATAGTCCATTAGTGTTGTCATTTTCAATAACCTTATGAAGGGTAAGGTCTCCTGAGACACTGAAAAACATACACAGACAAATGTACATGATTATAGAAAGCATAATATGACACAACTCAACCATAAAGCATCTAAGCATTCATACACAAGAGACAATCAAACTATGAGAGGAGGAACCACATCACATTCATTTCCATTACCATCCATAATATAAGTTATACAATCTCTTTATATATTCTACAATACCCTTTGAGGGTTTCAAACTCTTATTTACTCTTCCTCCATACAAAAATCCTAACTTACAATAGCTAAACCTAACATGAACCAACCAACCCTATCACTCCCAGTCTCATTCAAATATATAATAACATGAGTTCATTATATTACAATTCCAATTAGTTATAATTATGTACAATGTGACTCATCCCAACGCACTGACATGGACTATGTGTGCAATGTGTCCTATGCATTCTTCATTCCAATTAGTGATAATTATGTACAATGTCCTACTCCTCAATATAATTGAATTGAGGAGTAGATTCTCATAGGCATTGGGTCATATCACAAACATGCACAATTGGAATTTTGTTGTGGACTTTCCAATCTTGAAGCCAGTCTTGTGGACAAGTTCCAAGAAAGAGTGAACTGAAAAATTCCATGCCAACAAATTCTCTGAATCAAATGCTTGAAGTGACCCCTCTTAGGAAACCCTAAACAAAGAGAAAAATCCAAAAACTCTAGATCCACAATCCTTAGGGCAATGCCTTTAGCCATAATCTTCGGATCATTTGTAAAGAAGATGATCAGAAACCTTGGTTCACAAAAACTTGGTGATGCCCATAGGCTAAAAGAATAAGTCACTTGTATAAGAGAGAAATAGCTCATGTTGATGTTACAAACAAGTCTTGAGTTTGTATTTATACTCAACCCAAGAGGTATGGTGTCCTTTCCAAGAGGAGTTATGGGCTCACATAATGACAAGCTGGGTCTTAACTGGTTAGGAATATAATAAATGAGTGTTGAGCCCAACCCTAGAAACACACTAAAATGATTACAAAGTGAGGGCCACTCTGTGCAGGTTGATATCTATTATAGACTTGGATTTTGTAGAGGTCCTCTGTCCTGGGGATGATCTCTTATTTATTGATTAGGATTTTGAATCAGAGTCGCCCTGTGCTGGAAGACTTATTACAAGGGACCATCGTTGAAGTGCTGCAAACTATATTGCAGGTCTTATTGAAGCATAAATACTTTGATTCAACAGGTTATTCATCTAATCAACCTATTCTGGGAAGAGGATATTTTTTCTCCTGTATTATAATCTTCAGTGTTTTGTGTTCTTAAATATAAGTTCACTTATGTTTAAGTCATCATGAGAATGAACACTTCAGTTCACTTGTGTTTAAATATAAGTTCACTTCAATGTTTTCTCCATGAGAATGAACACCAGGAACTCTGTCCCATCGAACACAGACCTAGAAGAAGCAACAAGTCATCATATTTTCTGTTAAGTATTATGTTTTTTAAGGTTGTTATAATTCTAGGTTTATATTGCAGACTATATAGCATCAAGAAATACTGGGAAATATTGTCTAAAGATATAGATAGGCTCTGTAATAGGTATGTTACTATGTCGTTGGCACTGTTTTTTGCTCAAAAAAATTGAAACAGAACTGTGATGTAAATTTGCTACTGGCACTGCCAGAGCTTTGATCAATATAAAATTCCCCAGTTATGGTTTTAAAAAAATATCCTAGGCGAATTTATAGCAGACTTTGAAATTTGAAGAAATTTGAACTCCAACCTTCAAATGTGGCAAACCCTGTGACTGAGGTCTAAATACCACAATGTTAGTGCTACTTGGTTGCTCAAAAGGTATCTCCCCACAACCTGGTGCACTCAAAAAGACATGCATCGATCTCGGTGCAACAATGTATGATGGCACAGACGAAGAAGCCTCTTGGAAGCATACAACAGTTATGCGATAGTGGTAGAGTGCACTGGGCAGTCATGTGACAGTCATAGAGGGTACAGGGCAGTTATGTGACAGTGACAGAGGGTGCTGGGCTATTTCCTATTCTTGTTATTTGCTTTAATGAACATGTTTTTTGTTTAGAAAGTGTTGTTCATAGTTCAATTTAGAACAGTTAAGAATTATAGTTGTTTTATTTTTAGCATAATTTTCTGAATTTGGAAAATCACTTGAGAGAGTTCTTCCAAGATTTGATGGGGTTCTTTTTCCAGGCTAGAGGACACATGCATTTATGTAATCTGTCTTCTCCATGTTGGGCACTCCATTTAAGGGTTCCTCTCATGCAATTTTGGTGTGCTCCTCTAGAGAGCTTTAGGATTTTCTATTTTAGGAAGCCCTTCATGTTGGCTGGGCACTTTGTTTTAAGAAGATAGGGTTAGAAGGTGGTCCATTGAGATGGTTCTATTGTTGTAAAAAAACTAGACATCTTGTCCTATAAAAGCAAGGCAGAGTGTGTGGTGGATTGATTCCAGTTTTGAGTCACTGCATGTATTTCTTATAGTTAATAGAAGCAGATGTGATTGAGAGTTCAGATTTTATCAGAGTGATGTGTTTGCGGATGTGAATTAGGATAACAACCTCCTAGGTAAGTGTGTCATGCTAGCACTCTATCCATGGTCAAGCATCCCACCTAAACTAATCCATCCATATGTCCATCAAGCATCTCCAAGGGACTAGGAGACTTAGCGCTCTCCTAGCTAGGTGAAAACACTTTTCGAGTAGCCGCAAAAGATAACAATGTTCTGTCTTCTTCTAGACTATTTGATGGTTTTGGTTCTGTCCTAGAGGGTTCTGCATCGTCTATGATTGTGGTTTCTTCTTTGGCTGCTGTTGATTTTGATTCTAGAGGTCTGTTGTTGAGTTCACTGTCACTTACACCAATTCTGTTGTTTGTTGTTAGTACTTGGCTAGATATGTACAGGTTCTGAATCATGGCTTCAATGCAACCGAGTTGTTTGGCCACCTTCGTTTGGACCATGGTGCCCACATTAACTTCAGTATCTGGCATCTCTTCATAATCTGTCCAAGGATGGTTTAAGGAGTAGATGTTGTCAAGTTTGGATCCCCAAGAATGAAAGAGAGGATATGAAAGTTACCATTAGAGATGGGTGTCATGAATTTTCACTAACTTGGTTTAGGGAATGCTCCCACTACATATGAGGTTGATGAATAATGCTTCTGAGTCCTTCGCGAGAAATGTTTTTAGGTTCACTGATCTTTAGAAGGCAGTTTGTTTTTCTCTACTTATAGAAGCAATACAGATCAAGAGGAAGGGAATGGATTCCTTTATCACTATGCCACAAGCATAGACTACAATCTTGCTCAAGTCTTTTTCCAAATTATGATAAAATATTAATATCCTTATTTTTTTTATTATCTAAAAACAACATTCTGGTAGATGCTTAACCAAAAGGTGAGTTAGAAGCTAAACTTCACAACCTTATGTTAGATTGTTGGTCGTGCCCATAGATAGATGCCAAAGAGATGGAAATACTTTTTGTCTCTTTCTCAATTCAAGGTATGATTTTAGGTTTCATTCATACAATCGGCCTAAAGGGGAAGGGTTATAGGGTTGGGGCTTCCAAATCTGTTGGATGCATACTTACTTTAAAATCTTTCCAAACATATCATTCAACAATTTCTAGCTTGGACAAAAGGTTAAAGTATCCTTTAAGGAGTCAATTTAAAATTTAGACAATTTTTAAAGTGAATGTAAATAGATTCTAGGTTGTGTAGGTTTTTTTAAATTGTCCTGTAACAACTTGCATACAATTCTACCTTTGTCAGTGCCTTCTAGCAGCACTGGTCATCTCGATTCTCTGTTATCTTCTTGGATGCAGAGGTACTGGATTCACCTATAGGACTCTTGCACCTGCACTGGATGCATACTGGGTTTTGGGATCCACACCCAAAACTCACATGTTTGGGGAGTTTCTTCACTAGGTGCATTTTCGATCATCTGAATGGCACACAGTTAGCATGCAATTTGCTAGGTGTGTTTCCCCTGCTAGAAAATTTCTGTAGCAGAGGTGTCAAATCTTGGAAAAAAGGATAGAAAAAAGCATATGTGGTGGGTGTCAATGTCTTGTCTCAAGAGGAAAGCATCCATCTTGTTAAAGGCCTGTCTTGCTGTGCCCTTAAATTATGTTTTCGCCCTGGTTTCCGTGGGAAAAAAACACATTAACTTTGTATTGTAATATATGATGTGTTTTTCCAAAAAAATGGCACTCTGGTGGCACACTGTTCTGTGCTGTCAAAAATTGCTTTAGAGTCTGCTTGTTGTTGAGTGTCATTTGCTGGGTTCATACCCAGATTAATTTTTTCTGCCCCCTTACTGATTGTCATTTGTTGGGCTCATACCCAGATTAATGTTTTCTCCCCCCTTGGTAAAGTCATATGTTATAAATTCAAAGTTTTTTTTTTTTTTTTTTGGTATCTGCCTTTTACTGTCATCATTTAATCAATAACAAAATAAATGGAGATACTAGCCTAGGAACTAATTGACTCTTGGCATCGAGGATTCAAGAACTAATCTCAAACATAAAATGGTATTCCAAGACCTACCCATGGAGATGCCACCAAAACAAGGAATTGAACATGTGATTGAAGTGAAGCTAGATTTGACCCCTATCACCATAAAACAAAAATAGAAAGATTAATTCAGGATCTACTGAGATGTGGCATTATTACAAAAAGCAGAAGTCCTTATGTAGCACTGGTGGTTTTAGTACAAAAAATGATGTTTCTTCATGTTGTCTATATATTATTGAGGATTAAACAAGATAACAATCAAGAAAAAATTCTCCATTCTATTCATATATGAAATGTTGGACGAATTTCATGGAGTCAAATACTTTTCCGAGGTTGACATATTATGAAATTAGTGTAAAACTAGAATATATTGTTAAAATTGCCTTCTGAACACATGAAGGACTCTACAAATTCAAGGTGTCATTGTTTGGGTTAACCAATACAAGTTTCCTTGCCTTTTCCTTTATCTTTCTTGGAAATTTGAATGGGCAAGGGCTCTTTGAAAACAGGGGCAATATGCTAAGAACCAAACTGAACAACGAGCCTGTCATAACACAAAAATGAGGCATTACTTAGATTATTCATTAATCAACTTCCTTCTTGTTTCCCCCCCTATGTTTTGTCTCAGAATTTAGGCCTTTGCCTCTTAAGTTATCCATAAGCAGTCTACTAAAGATGTGATTGTTTTTACTTTCTTTTAACAATAGATATATTTCATGCCTTACCATGTCAGGTTGGGAGACTTTTGGATGCTGGATACAAGTGAGATTCAAAAATATTATTTACTTTCTGGCAATAGAGATTTTGTTAGTATGTAGCTACAAACATTGTTTATATTGCATGCATTTCAGTTTGTCATCTTGATGCATTTTAGGTTTGCAGCTATCTCATTACATTTTATTCTTGAGTCAATATGG
>ML857919.1:0-15858 GCA_009831015.1 Picea engelmannii
TAAGTTGATTTGTTGAAGTTAATAATAAAGAAGTACTTTTCCCGTCCCACCATATAAGGTTTTCATGGTTTATTGCATACATGTTGATTGAATCTCTAACCCATTAATCTATATATCAAATGCATGTGGAGTTCTTTGTTTGTTTTGTGTGAATGCAGGTTAGCCTTGGGAGGAGAGATGCAGTCAAAGAGTGATCAAGCGTGAAGAAGGATCAATATCAAATGCCCGAAATAAGGTATGCTCACTTGATCTCCTTAATTACGTATTTGCTTAAGAATAATGGGGATTAGGTCCAGGACGACGGTAGAAAGTAGGAATCTTTAAGTCTTTTCTGCATGCATAATAAAACCCTAAGTGCTAGTCCGTAGAGGGATTTCCCACTCACAACAGAATTGGCGACCATACTGGGGACGTCTCTAGGGTTTCTGGGAATATTTTTTGGGTATTTTTAAGAACTGGTTTCATTTCCGGTTTTTAAAGTTTCTGCAAAAGTCTGAGCTAATAGAGATTCTAGTCTTCCATACTAATTATCTTTGTTTCTTTGCTTGACTCTATTTTTTTTTCCGAGACCCACAAAGGTACACGCGGCCTATGTAAGGTCTACACATGTGTACCCATGCCCTACATTCTCACAGCCCGCGTGTACATGCTAGCCGAGGAAGTGTCAGTCATGTGTATGATTCCAGAAAAATTCTTTTAGAGAGGCAATCATCCTCTTCCCTGTCAGAATTAGTCCTTCTCAGGGGTTTTCTGGAACTCTTTCTAGCCTTTTTTGTTTGCAGTCTATAGTTTAGGTTTCAACTCGAATTGGTTTGTTCTATGAAGTTTTCCTTGAATTGTTTTCTTTTTTTTGTTAAAGTAAGTGTCTGAGTCTTCAAGAGATTCTGGTTCTCAGTACCAGTAGTCTATGCCTGGGCTGGCTGGCTTGGCTTTTCATTTGTCTCAGAGTTTCAGATATACACGCGACCTGTTTAAGGCCAGCACGCATGTACACACGCTCTGACTTTACACAAATCGTGTGCACACGCTTGCTATTGAACTGTCAGCAGTGTGCTTGTGGAGAGAATTTTTGTTGAAGGTAAGGCAATCATCCTTTCCTTTGACAAGAGTTATACCTCTCAAGTTTTTGGGTCTTTGTCATAGCGGTTAGTAACTTAGGTTTGATCACAACAATAACTTTCTTTTTTCATTTAAAAGTTTTCCTCAAAATTTTATTTTATAGGGTTTTTAGACAAGTGTGAGAGTCCAATTTTAATTTGCTTGTGTGTGATTTTTAAAGTGACTCTTTGTGATTTTCACTTAGGCCAGAAGTTTTCTTGGTTTTGACTTGTTGATATTTTTCCTTTTTGCTTTGTGAGCATTCAAATAAAAAAAAAAATCTTTTATTTCTTTGTTTGGTTAAAAGGTGTTGTTTTGCATTAGTAACCAGGGAAAAGTCTTTGCCTTCATAAGTTCTTGATGGTTTACTTAGATCATAAGTAGCTCATAGTCAAGTGAAATCCTGCTTTGAGTTTGCTGTTAAAAAATCTTAGAAATTTTTTTAAGTTTGAAAAGTTGTTTAAGAGTTGAGTTAAGTAAAGGTTTTTTGTTTCCATCTTTCTGTTTATTTTGCTTTTGTCTTTCAAACATCACTAGTTTCACTTTCATAACATTTGACTTAAGACAAGCCGTAAAAATTAACGCTAAATCTAAAATTCATTAGACTTTTTATGTTTGTATGGTCAACCAACTAGTTTAGGGTTAGGGCCTTGAATTAGGTTGGAGAGGAAACTCTTCAAGGCCATTAAAATCAAACATTGGAGTCTGAGTTAGGGAGTGTCAAAGTCCAGTATTGTGAAATTTATCTGGGACCCCCCTCTAACACAGGGGATAAACACGAGGTCGCGTGTGGAAAGGTAGCAGAGATAACCCCTTCAAAGCTGGACCAATCGTAGTGGAGAACACATATAGAGGGCTTGTCTTGGGATTCAGTCGATTGCATTTTCCACGGAGCTTCGTGGGTCTCAAATCCGTTCGAGGTCCTCAGTTGTCTTCTAGACCACTTGATTTTGATACCCTTGATGGGTTTCAGGCGCGATACCTTGCTCATTGTGGTCTACCCGACTTTCGACTGTACCCGCCTGGTGACTGTTCACGCGCTGGCAACCTAGTTGCCTATCTTTTTAGAGACATACACAGGTGACTGCGGGGGTATACCGCGGTACCTAGGAAAAACGTCGGGCCATGCTTTGCAGAGTATACTTGGAGGGTGATTCTGTGTTCGAGTTTCACTTGCACCGGTAAGTTTCTCTAGTGTTGGTTGTTGTAATTGTTCTTCCAATTAGTTTAGTGTTTGCTTGTTTTATCTTGTAGGGACTTTTTTAGTGTGTGTTTTTTTTGAACGAATAGAGAGCCCTAGAGTGTCTTTGATCTTCTCATATAGTGGAGGATCACGAGCTCCGCTGGTCACAAAGGCTTCTGGGCCTATCAACAGTTACATTGGATCCACCTCCGCCACCACTAAGGCGAAAGCTAGACCAACAAGGGTCTTTTGAAGCAACCGAGTCACAAGAAATTGTGTCTGACCAACATTAAGAGGAAATGACCGTTTTAGACTTTGGAGTGAAAGATTTTGGTCCACCTGAAACTCAAACCACTGATCTTTCAGCACCCATCATCGTACCGATTCACCCTTACGAGTGCCAGACAGTGTCCCACGCAACAATGGAAACAAATACTGTCACTCCTTTTGGGAATTCTTCAATTCCCACTACGGTTGTCACCACAGGAGAGTTTCCACCTCCTAACCCATCGTCACCGGTCCGAGTCACCATGGTCTCGACCGCCTCTACCTCGTACAGTGGTCTGATCCCGTCTATGGCGACAACCACAACCCCTTTCACACCAAGTGCGACAGGCCCTCCCCATATTCCTAGCTCAGGTACAAGTCCTGTACTTTCCTACTCCACTTCACAGACTTTAGGTCTGGGGCCAAGGAGCTCTAACGCTCCTCTGCAAGGCCACATGGGGGGAACTTCAACTCCTTTTAATGCTTTCCCTTATGAGGGAGGTCATATACTTCCTTCGTCCACTTCGCTCGGTGGCACGCATCAACAATCCGCCGGGCCACCTGCACACCATAGTTTATTTGGAGCAGGGAGTCAAGGACCACCTTCTCATAATATGCCGGTAGGTTCGACATCATTTTCTTTGTTCGGTGCATTTGGTAACAATGCCTTCTCATCAATTACTTTCCCGACTGGGGGCAATCCCAATTTTGGACAACCTATTCCTATGTAGGGTACTATTCCTGCACAGGGGGAAAACCCAAGAACTTATTCCACATCAGGGCCTTGGAATTCTTGGCAGGGATCCGTTCCCTCGTCAGGAATGTCGATATGGGGCAATTCTTTTCACAATCAATGGAACCCTGGACAATGTACTATTCCTATCCCCATAGGATCGACATGGGGCAACCCTTCCCAAAGTCCTCTGAATGTAATGCACGCCCAACCATCTATGTACTATTTTGGGAATAAGCCAATGATGTCTCCTCACATGCAGAATCCATACATTGGTCATGGCCATGGTTTTTACCAGAACCCAGGCTAGCAGTCGAACTTTTCCTGGCAACCTAGTGCCAGTCAAACTCCAGGTCCCTTTTTCCCAGGTCATCACTGACAACTCAAACTACCTTTCCTGGAAACCTTGCATTTTCCAGACTTGACAAGGTTGTTGAATGAACCTATCTGTCACGATCTGCGTTGGCCCTCTATGCCGACAAAGTTGCCTTCGGACATACCAAAGTTCGAAGCCAAGCCTAATGAAGATCTAGGAGATCATGTGACTACCTTCCATCTTTGGTGCTCATCTAACTCGTTGAAAGACGACTTCGTACACTTGCGATTGTTTCAACATACTCTCATTGAGAGTGCCGCGAAATGGTACATTAAGCTCGACCGCTCAAGATACTCTTCCTTCGACGAATTGGCAATGACTTTCCTAAACCATTTCCAATTACCTTTGAGATATGACGCTGGCACATAATTGCTGGCCAATTTCGCACAGACAAAAGCGGACCATATCTCTAATCATATCCGAGAATGGAGACGTCGGAAGAGTTTAATTAAGGTGCCAGTCCCACCAGCATTTCTGCTCAAGTGGTTCCTTAAGTCTTTGTTCCCACAACTATCCAAAGATGTCGCGACGTCGAGAGTATTTTCCGAAGAAGACACCATCATGAGAGCTCAATAGCTTCAGCTAATCTATTCTCAGTCTGGTTTATTATACGAGATCTTTCCAGATGTGCCATGCTCAATAATTGATAAAACCAGACAGAGAGCTGGACCACACGCCGATGGTATTGTTGGTTCAATGCAAACAAAACCTGCTGGGCAACTGACAAAGCAATTGCAACAATTGTCTATACAACACACAACGGCCAACCAAACTATTGTTTTGGCTGCTCCCCCTACTAAACTGTCGGATGTACACACAGTGCAATCGATAAATCCAAAGGCCAACCAACAACTTGAAGGAAAGAAAAAACAACGAAAGAAGGGTAAGGGGGATAAGAAACCCACTAATAATGATGGCGGGGGAAACACTGAGAAACAGAAGGCGAGGTATCCGTGCAAACTGTGCGTGGAAGACCACCTGACCCACCAATGTCCTCGGCTTGCAGAGGCCCAAAAGTTTGTGACACAGCAACAACCTGCTGTGTTAACCAATCCATTTCAGCATGGGAAAAACCTAACCCAAGCCTCTACAAGCACGAAAGGGGGCATTCAAGGACCCTCTCCGTCTTCGAACAATCCCGCATCCGCGAATGTGTATAAGATGAAGGGTGATGCTTTTATATCAACTAGAGCACATGACTACAGTAAACCAAGAACTTTTGAGAAGGGCAAAGAAGCCAAAGTCCCATCTCTTCCTCTACAGATTGAGAAGACTTTGGGCAAAACAATGACATGCATCGCAAAAGACAAGTTCAAAAAATCTTCTCACAACCCAAATGCCAGGGCTGCCCAGAACTATTCTGTGGTGGAGGATTTGTCTCAAACCCCTTATGCGATGTCCGCTTTGGAGGTCCTCCAAAGCTGCCCTTCCTAGAGGAAATATTTGTTAACCGCTTTAGGATCTACCGAGAATTGTAATCTGGGTACCATCATGCTAGATACAACCGACTTAAAACCTCGTCTGCCTTACCACGTAGAGTTTCAGATAGTAGTGGCTCACCCCACGAAAATTTTTACTCGAAATATTTTATGCACGGTGGTTGATGAGGGCACCGCGACATGCGTTATGTCATTGGCATGTTGGAAGGCCATTGGCCAACTCATTTTTTCTCCGTCACCTACTCTTCTCATTGCTTTCGACGGTCGCTTGTTCTGACCACATGGTATCATTCCCTCTTTTCCCGTGCATTTAGGAGGGAAGACCGTGTGCATCGAGGTAGAAGTAGTCGATGCGTCCCTCAACTACAATCTCTTGTTAGGAAGAAGTTGGACTTATGCCATGCAAGCAGTGGTTGCTACAGTTTTCCGGGTCTTGTTGTTTCCACACGAGGACCGGATTGTGACCATTGATCAATTGTCTTTCTCCAGACCTGACCCTTCATTGGGGGTGTGCGTGGTCCCGATGATTGGTAATCCTGAACCAGGCATAGTCAACGTAGGGGTTGTTTTGTGCCTATATTTGATGGGTACCTTCGATTACCCACCCCCTCAAGGTGATGTCAAGTTCATATCCGACCACCATAAGTTTGAGATTTTCCAAGTTTCGTCGTTTCGCACGACTTACTTCAATGATCCGTGGATACTTCCTTCCCCATCGGCCATGATGGATGGGATAGGGCACCCGAGCATGTCCATGCCCTTGTCTGCAGCTGAAGTAGCGTACTCTTTAGTCTAGCAAGCTTCAACCAACACAGATCCAACTCCTGCACAAGAGTTAGATCCACTTCTAGAGCCTATTTGGGATCAAGGTTCTCTCTCTGACACCGATTCGTTAGACTTAGTATTGCCCTCTGACGAAGTAGTAATTGAAGCAATTACTAGTCCGGACAAACCCTGGGATGATCTTCATCACAGAAAATACTTCCTCCCAGAGTTAAGAAGAATCGAACTCGAAGAATTCACCTTGACTATGACTGGAGATAGGTCTTGTCCTATTAATCCCTTAGCTACACACGAGGTCTATGTCGAGGGTAATATGGAAACCATCGCTGAAACCATACCGATCAATATCTCCAGAATCCCTGGCGTCGTGGATAATGTTTTCATCGGAGCTGAATGCTCCCCCAAAGAGATTCAAATCTACACAGATCTATTTAAATAATTCCATGACATTTTTTCCTGGTCTTACGAGGAAATGCCCGGCATCAATCCAAAAATAGTCGAACATGAAATCACAACTTATCCAGATGCCAAGCATGTTCAACAGAAGCTTCATCCAGTTAATCCCAGGAAAGCAGCAGCCATTAAGGTTGAAGTTGAGAAACTGCTAAAAGCCGGTTTTATCTATCCTATCCATTTGACCCAATGGGTGTCAAATTCTGTGCCGGTCAATAAAAAACAAGACAGGATTCGTGTATGTACAGACTTCCATGATTTGAACAAGGCCTGTCCAAAAGATAAATTTCCCACACCATTCATCGACCAGATAATTGATGATTGTGCAGGTTACGAGGCCTTCTCTTTCATGGATTATTTTTCGGGATATAATCAAATACAAATCAAACCCGAAGACCAACACAAAACGACATTCATTTGTCCATGGGGTACATTCGCGTATCGTAAGATGCCCTTTGGTCTCAAAAATGCTAGAGCGACCTTTCAGCGGGCCATGTCTTTTTCTTTCCATGACCTCAAGCATATAGTCGAGGCCTATTTAGATGATTTAGCATCTCGATCTCACAAGAGAACGGATCATCCCACACACCTTCGACTTATCTTTGAGCGTTGTTGCTACTTCCAGATTCGCTTGAATCCAAACAAGTGCAACTTTTGCATAACATCAGGACGTTTGTTAGGTTTCATAGTGTCAACAACAGGGATCATGGTCAATCCTCTCAAAGTTGAGGCAATAATTCAGTTGCCTCCCCCACACACAATCCTTCAACTTCAGAGTCTACAGGGCAAGGAATTTTTTTTAAGACGTTTCATCGCCAACTATGTCGAGATCACAAAGGGCTTTATGCGCTTACTGAAGAAAGACATTCCTTATCATTGGGACGATACCGCTCAATTCTCTTTCGATGCGTTGAAACATGCCCTCACGACTACTCCTCTGCTTCGACCACCTAACTATAAGAAAGATTTCTTATTATACCTGGTTGTAGCAGAGTCAACCATCGACATGGTCTTAGTTCAGGAAGATGATTTGTTCTTAGAATATGTGATTTATTACTTGAGCCGAGGCCTCGTAGGATCGGAACTCAATTATTTTCATATCGAAAAACTTGCGTTGGCAGCAGTCCATGCTGTTCAATGGTTCCATCATTATGTTCTCATTCGCAAGACCACCATCATTGCTGTCGTGAATCCATTCCAGTACATGTTGACATGACATGTAATAGGCAGAAAGATCAGTAGATGGATAGTCGTCCTCTAGGAGTTTGACTTGGATTTCATTTCAGCAAAATCCAAAAAGTCACTGGTCTTCGCATAACTTATTTCGGAACTTTCGGTTGAGTCAGGTGATGTTGTGCGCAAAGAGTCGCCTATTAGAGGAGATATGTTTTTGATCACATCTTCGGATCTCTGGTACGGAGATATACTTATCTATCTCTAGACTTTGAAGTGCCCCACCTTTGCTTCTCGTGATGAGCGTCGACGTTAACATCATCAGACTAAGAATTATCTCATACTCGATTATACGTTGTATCGAAGAGGTGTAGACTGCGTCTTGCGCCAATGTCTCACTCACGATGAAGTAGTTATCGTGCTTAATGATTGCCATACCGGAGCCTGTGGTGGTCATTTGTCTGGGTTGAAAACAACCCAAAATATTTTACGAGCAGGTTACTTCTGGCCGACACTGATCAAAGATTGTATCGAATCAGTCAAGAAGTGCCACCCATGCCAGATCTTCTCTCGGAAGATGAGGGCACATCCCGCTATGATGTTTCCTATCATCACAGTTGGTCCCTTCACCAAGTGGGGGACTGATTACACTGCATGAAACCCTCCTTCAGCAAGGGGCCACCATTATATCATTGTAGCCGTAGACTACTTCACGAAGTGGGTCGAAGCTATGCCAATGTTTAAAGATGATGGAGAGACTACAACTCTCTTTTTATTCAACCAGATAGTAGCAAGGTTCAACGTCCCAAGGGAGATTGTCACTGAACATGGCAGTCACTTTCAGAACCAGATGATGACCGAGTTAACATCAAATATTGGGTTGCGGCAAGAACATTCATCACCCTACTACCCCTAAGAAAATGGTCAGGTGGAAGCTGTAAATAAATCTCTTAAGACCATCCTACAACGAACAATCAACTCAACCAAGTCAAATTGGCATTTGATGTTATACTCGACATTATGGGCTTACCAAACGTCTGTTAAGACTGCAACCAGTTTCTCACATTTTCAACTCGTTTACGGGCTAGAAGCAGTCTTGCCTATCGAATGTCAGATCCCATCGCTAAAGTTGACAGTACAATTATTGCTAGACACTACTCCACTTGAAGAGTGGTTATTATACCTTGAGTAGCTCAATGAGCAGCGCCGTGATGCAGCCCTGGCCAATGAGGCTCACAAACATAAATTCAAGTGTCGGTATGATCAGTCCATTCATCCTCATATTTTCTCTAAAGGCAACCTTGTCCTAGTCTATGACCAAGATAAGGACCCCCTAGGGGTAGGAAAATTCAAACCCATGTGGTTCAGAACTTTCATCATAAAAGAGGTTCTAAAAAAGGGCGCTTATCATCTCGTTGACTTTGAAGGGAATGCTTTGGCAGAGCCTAGAAATGGGCTCTACCTCAAGAAGTATTATTCATAGGAAGGTCACCATGGGTAACTTTTTGTAACATATGTATAGTCTTTGTACTATTACTTTCTAGTTTCTTTTAGTATTATGGACGTGTCATTTTTGATGTTGTCTTTCGTCACTGTGGAAAATGTCAAGTGAATCCGAGGTATTCATTGGGTATGCAAATGGTGCTAGCCGGCACACTCGGAAACTTGCCTCCACATCTTGGGTAATTTTTACACCTCGAGGCCAGTTATTATCTTCTAGAGGTATATGCTTAGGTGACACCACAAACAATGTCGCCGAGTATAGTGCAGTTATTGAGTTGCTTCGTGATGCCCTGTCATTTGGTATCTCTCATCTCCGAGTCTATCTAGACGCTCAGCTGGTTGTGTCACAGTTAAATAGAGTCTACTATGTTCATGATCCGACTTTACACCGACGATTCCTTAGGGTACGTCTCTTAGAACAAAGATTTGATTACATTACATATTTTCATGTTCCTAGGAGATTGGCATCTAGCTAGCTAATCAAATTTTAGATTGGCATCTAGCTGGCTAATCAAATGATATACACATAAACATGTAAATACATTTTTAAAAGCAAAAATGATCCATAAGACACAAAAAGACATAAAAATCCATATATAATATCATAGTCACCGGAGTACATAGGTGGACTTACCTATGTTTCATAAAAAAAAAAAACAACATAAAAATTACATATGTTTCACAAAAAAAAAACAACAACAAAACAATGATGTAAACTTACCCATCTCTCCTTGCTCCTCACCAGGAGGTACTGGTATCTCAGGATCTCTCAAGAAATCAATCCCAGCATAAGGGTAATCCTGTGTGACTGGGAACTGTCATGACAACCAAGCAAAGAAATCATCGTCAAAGGACTCATTGGTACTTCCACCACCCTATTGTGGCAGTAACATTGCCCATCTACAAACTACAGGAAGAGAGGCCTGGTGTTCTTGTACCACTACTCGAGGATTGAATCACAAAAATCTTTCAAAGAAGAAAGAGCATAGAATGGTCCTGAGCCCAAAGTTCCTCTGCGTCCGCGATCGGTAATCTGTCAGCTACCTCTTCATACAATCTAGGAGTGTAGTGCTCTAGTTAAATATTTGTGCATTTAAGCACTGGAATGCATAGTTCATCTGTGCATGAGACACATGATGTAGAGCCGTAGAACCGATCATCCACCCAATAAGAAACACAATCACCTGCAACGATAAGTCAATGATCTTTCTTATGGGCACCTGTGAGCTCGATCGGTCTGTACCAGCCTCACAATAAAGTCCTATCAATTCTGATATGTTATGAGGCCTTGAAGGAAATTTCTGGAAGTTGACTGGTTCCCCTCTCCTGGAGAGGCCAGTCAAAAAATATATGTCCTCTGTTGTAGGCACCAGTGACTGCCCCTCTAACATAAAGGCCTCTGCATCAGGATGCCATTAATCAACCAAGGCATTCAGTAGCCTAGGTTGTGCCCGCATAAAAGGAAATAAGAAGAACTCAAGAAACCCACATTGCATTAAGGAAGCCACATCATTGGGGTCTTCCCTGACCAACTCAGTAACCTCCTCATGCCCTCTTTCCCTCCAGTGAACATACATCCTGCAAAACACCAAGTTCAGGAGAGGTTAACCCTTGTTTTTTTAAAATCTTTTCATACAATAAGGGGGTCCACGCGGTCTGTAATGGTGACAGCCGTGTGTACACACATGCAGTTTTTACTCTGCCCGAATGTACACACAACCTATCATAAGACAGCCCGCGTGGACCTAGGGCCAACCTTTTGAAGGTTGATGCCCCCCCAAAACTTGAAACCCAAAGAATAAATAAAGATTTAAATTGCAAGAGGAGAGAGTTTGTACTTACTTGGTCCATACAGATGGTCGTTTCATCCACTGTAGCTCCTGGAATCACCACTTTTTATCAAACGAGTTTTTTTTCTCCAGAGTCAATTTCCAAATCAGCAATGGCTTCCAACTTCTATTTAAAGACTTTTTGGCCTCTTTTTGTCACTTTTTTGGCCCCCCTTATGATTTTCTTTAAACCAAAAACCATTTAGAGTGATTCAAGAGTTGCATTGGAAGGGTATGATCAGGTATCAAGACATTTTTTTTGGAGTTTTGGGTAACTTTTGACAGTCCGTGGAAAAATCTCAGACGATCAACTTGAGCATGTAGGTTAGGTTTCCTCCTTGACTTTTGTATCTCATTGTCTTTATCCCTTTTCCATAGGATCGATCCAATTAGGTTGCGACACAGAACCATCATTGTTGCTTTAGAAGCGTCGCGAGTTGGTGGTAGAGCTTACCCAAACATGGATGCCCTAGGTAGATCCTGGTTGCATTATGGTGTCCATGCTGTCTCTAATCACTGTAGGCTTAGGAATCCTTGTTATTTTTCCTGATTACGAGTTTGACCCTCATTTGCATGATTCCTTTTCACTCTTGACCTCACCCTCGAGACTCCCAAAAGACATAACGGGTCTTCTTTTAAGCCCTTTTCAGACCCTCTAAACATGAAAAGATTGTCGAGCAATCTTGTGGCCTTTCACGCTCATTAAACTGAAATTTGAAAGTCACGTCTATCCGATAGTAGTTTACCCCTTTTTCGGTCCGGACGATCAACTGTACGAACAAAAGTATACTCTAAGGAACTTTAGTTCTCTAGAAGAGTACTCTCAGGTATCATTTTAACCCCTTTTTGGGCCTAAGGGACTAAATTTATGAAAAAGGAACCCCCACGAAGTCCATAGTTAAGCTCTTTTCAGACTCCTAAAATTGAAAAGATTGCCGAGTGACCTTATTCTTTCACACTCATTAAAATGGTCCAGAAGAACATTCCCGATTGAGTCCATAGTTAAGCTTTTTTCAGACTCCTTAAAAATGAAAAAATGGCTGAGTGATCTTGTCTTTATCACACTCATTAAAATGGTTTTGAATAGACGTCTTGTCGGTGCTAGTTTACCCCTTTTTTGAACCGACTAGACTACCTTCGAAAATGGTACCCCAGTGGAGTCTCCTTTTACGTTTTTTCAGACTCTCTAAATATGAAAAACCGCTGAGCTTACCTTCTCTGGGCTCGTTAAAATCACATCGAAGGACGTTACCATTGTGTGTTTTATTAATCACATTTGCATACCCATGTCTTTGGCCTAATTCCGGATCCGTGTTGCTCTCAACTGAACCATCTAAAGCATGCCTTATACACAAGCCCTGTAGCACTTTGCCTCTGCGTCTTGACACCTTTGGCCCCTGGAGGATTTTTCCTGAGTGTCCTTACTCTGAACATCAGTCTTGTCCCTGTGCCTTGAACTTGTATGTTTACAACACTCGTTCCTCCTTTGTAATGTAACATTCTTTTATTCTTTTTCCAAAATTATTGAAAAAGACAAAAAAAATCAAATATACCCCAAAAAGAGGAAGGGAAAAGTATTTTCTTTATTGGCAACATAATGAGTCACCCTTGGATAAAGCACATATGTCCGTTTGTTTGTCAAATTCTGGGATTTAATACGACCTTAGGAAGTTGTTCTCGCTACGTAGAGCTATGTCCTCCTCCATTTGGTTATTCTTCCAAACATATGGAGAGTTTGCGTTGCCTCCTGCCTCGTAAACTTATGTTAATGCCATGCTGGCTGAGTATCATCATTTGTCGTGCTATTGTCCAAGGGAAGTTTTTACCAAGCCTGAGTCGACCCCTCTGTAGTTTGTTTCTTGCCCTCATACCCGACCATCCTGAACGTCCAATCAAGTCTTTGCTCGAAATCAATGAAGCTTTCAGTATGATCATCAAGATTCTCTAGTCCATGACCGACGAGCCGTTGAAGACCTCTGGGTAGAGAAGTCGTACACTCATTTTACACTCCTACCTGAGTTTTGAATATTTTGAAGTTGTTGCTCGAGCTCTGAAGACCTCGTCTCCAACCATCGGGCCTTAGCAACTTCTAAGAAGATGGATACTCTACATGTATATCTTTTTGATTTCGAGATGTAGCTCCGTTGTGTATTGTTCACGGATACACTTTATATAGTTATATGACATGGATCTACAGTGTATTTGATTGGTAGCCATGATTTTATTTTATCCCGAGCATGGGTATGCCCGCCTCGGTGAGACAATTGCTATTTTTGCAGACAACACCTCCTAATTTCTGGTCCCTGGCTCACTTGTTCTGCACATTAGTGAAGATTGTTAATGTATTTCGGCCATCAGATGCTCTCCTGACCTCACACATTAGGGGGCATCTGTTATAACCCTAATTTGCACCAGACATGCTTACCTGGCATCAGGCCATCTCAGATTATTTCTTTGCCAAAACACTGTTGAAAAAATCTTCTTAAAAACACATTTTATAAAGGCCCACACGCCTTGCTCCATTATTTCACGCGTGTACATGCTAGCTAACCCTAAACAACACGCGTGTACCTACAAAAGCATGAAAAAATGAAAGTTGCTGATGGAACACACAACTTTGGGTGAGTTAACTTAACCTTTCGACCATGCATGGCTGAGGGTTCGACCAAATACCTAGCTTCTTCTAGCCTATAAAAGAAGGGTTAGGGGTCCCATTTGAAAGAGGAGAATCATAGTAAAGAAACTATATCTGATTGCGCATTCCCTTTGTCCCAACCTTTAGCCATCCTTGTGCAAAGAGAAATATAGAGCAAAGAAGTTGGAGGACAGTTGAAGAGGAGCCCAGGACCAGGTTCATGGAGTAGTGGTTGGCTTCATCATTGTAAGTTGATTTGTTGAAGTTAATAATAAATAAGTACTTTTCCCATCCCACCATATGAGGTTTTCATGGTTTATTGCATACTTATTGATTGAATCTCTAACCCATTAATCTATATATCAAATGCATGTGGAGTTATTTATTTGTTTTGTGTGAATGCAGGTCAGTCTTGGGAGGAGAGTTGCAGTCAAAGAGCGATCAAGCGTGAAGAAGGATCGATATCAAATGCCTGAAATAAGGTATGCTCACTTGATCTTCTTGACTACGTATTTGCTTAAGAATAATGGGGATTAGGTCCGGGACGATGATAGAAAGTAGGAATCTTTAGGTCTTTTCTACATGCATAATAAAACCCTAAGTGCTAGTCTGTAGAGGGATTTCCCACTCACAACACGAGTCCATAGCCCCTGGTCGGTCAGGGCTAGCCCCCACCGATAGGGGCCAACCCCAAATAATTTTCCACCAAATAACTCAAATACTATTTCCTTCATTTAGTTAACAAGACCCATCGTTCGCCCATTCAGTTAGCCTAGGGAGTTAGTTCGTTGTGCCCACAGAGGTGGTCGGTTCGAAACCCCCGTAAGCCATAACAAATTTTTGAACTAGACGACATTGGAAAAATACAAGGTGCCATGTGATGCCCTTTGATTGGAACACGTGTCACCCTGTGATTGGAATGTACCACACAATCACCAACATAGTAAAAAATCCAGTCACCTGACACATCACTTTCGTATAGCCAAGTCACCTGTCCAATCACCTGCCACATCACCTCTTGTACAACCACGTGTCGTGCCATGTCATCATCCGTACTTCACATTCACCCTACCACATCACATCCGTACAACCCAGTTGTCATCCATACTACCACGTGTCAGCCTACCATTGGGCCACATCATGTACGAACTGCCACGTGTCATCCGTACAATGCCACGTGTTAAATCCGTACAGGTGACAACTAAGCCCGAAATTGCCAAATTTGAGTGACACATGTCACCTCTTGGTGATTCCATGTCAGCATTATGATTTCATCATGACATTGTGATGACATCACCTATCGTATTGTTGACGTCAATAGTACGTCATGTTGACTTTGACCAATTGACTTTTTGCTTGTTTTTGAAATCGGTCAGAACGCGATATCTTTCACATACAATGTCCATTTGTGAAAAAAATATATGGCTAGAATTAGCACGACGAGACAGACGCAATGGCATTGGTTTCATTCGATTCCAAGAACTTTGATTTTTAGGCCTTCCTCGATCCTATTTGGATTAGTTGAACATCATACTAGTTGAAGTTTGGATTTTTGTGGGTTTTTTAACATCATATTAATTTAAGTTATGAAGTTTGGATTTTTATTGGTTTTTTGAACATCATATTAGTTGAAGTTTGGATTTTTGTGGGTTTCTTTTGTTTTTCAAATAAGGTTTTTGGTTGATTGAACATCATATTAGTTAATTTTTGGATTTTTGGGTGTTTCTTTTGTTTTTCAAATAAGGTTTTTGGTTGATTGAACATCATATTAGTTGAAGTTTGTATTTTTGTAGGTTTTTATTTTATTTTTGAAATAAGTTTTTTATTACATATTTGAAATATTTTGTTCCATTCTCAATTACTTAAGTGAGAGTGAGATTAATTATACTTTACCAATTTTAATGAGTTCATGAAGGGAAAACATGTTATAAAATGGATTTGAACTTGAGTGGGGAAGATATCAACTTTTCCTCTTAACCACCCAAGCTAGACCCAATTGACAAAATTATTGGAAACATCTCATCCCACTCTCAAGCACTTAAGTGAGAGTGACATTGATGGTACCCTGAGAACCCCATTTAGGATAAAACATTTTAAAAGAGGGATTTTAACCTGGGTAGGGAGGATATCAACTTTTCCTCTTAACCACCTCAACTCAATCCAATTGAAAAAATGTTTGGAAACATCTCATCCCACCCTCAAGCACTTGAGCGAGGGTGAGATTTTTGGTACCTTTCCATCGCCAATCAACCCACAAGGGGAAAACATTTTACACGTGAGACTTGAACTTGGGTGTGGAGGAAAACAACTTCTCCTCTTAAACCACCCTAGCTAGAGCTATTTGGCAAGATGGATCTCTCTCTCTCTCTCTCTCTCTCTCTCTCTC
>ML857919.1:15885-26645 GCA_009831015.1 Picea engelmannii
TATATATATATATATATATATATATATATATTGAAAATGATTATTATAATGATTACCATCCACTAATGACCAAATTTGGTACGCGCGCGCACACACACATACTGTTGGACACACCTACCACACTTAGAGCAGGGGGTGAATGAGTGTGGGGCTCTTTTTCCCAAAACTTCCCTCTTACAAAAAACTCCTTAGTTAACATTCCACATTTACTCATTACTCATTGTTGTCATTTATAATCAGTTATATGTGAATACATATCAGAAACATATATCAACAATATATCATTAACAAATCATCTCCACAAGGAGCACAAAAAACACAAGATGTATGTACAATTTTTATTTTTATTATGGACTTCAATCCGAGGGTTTTTCAGCAACAACTGAATAGAGTATAACTCTACAAGAGCACCAGCTCTATATGAAAGACTCAACTTACATTCTCAGCACCAACTGAGATGAGGCAACAATCCTCAAAATATATCAATCTGTACCATAAACAAGTGCATCAACCATGCACCAACCTATGCCAAACAACCTATAATCAACCTGTACCATAAACAAGTGCATCCAACCATGTAACAAGTATATACCAATCATGTTTCAACTACTCATCAATATGTACCAACATCATCAACTATACACCTCATGAATGTGCCAACCCATCAACTGCTTGTCTCAACCATGACTAGTTTTGGATTAGTCAACAACCCTAAATTGAAATAATATTAACTTTGTATCTATAATGAATAAAGATATGAAACTAATACACAATGTTCTTCAGTGTGTTTTGTGCAAGTCCTCCAGATGTCACTACTTGGAACCTCTCAGACAAGGAGTTATAGCAAAAATGACATACCTTGTTGAATTCTAACTTATTCTAGAGAGCGACCTTGTAGAGCGTTCCCCGCACAGAATGTTTGTTGAATCGATCTAAAACTGTTACACAACATACTACAGACTGTAATATAACCAACACAATTTGTCTCACTTAATTTGGATCTGTTATGAATAATTTATGACTTTTTTACCCGAAACACATGTTTTTGACTAGTTTCAGGACTAGCCACAAACCCTATTTTCCACAGAGTGTATCTCCAAAAATACAATGACCCACGAGATGAATTTTTTACCACAGATACTTGGATATGTTTCCTCAATGGAATATCAATCTCATGGTCTGAATCATTATAGAAAAAAAATTTATTGCGAAAATGGTGAGATGACTTGTAAATAACATACCTTAAAAAGCATCATGAATTTTTTTTATCATCCCTTGAATTCCGACCCTCTTTTGTTCACCTTCCCTCTAAAATTCGGCTTAGATATCTTTTGGTTACCTCATTCACCTATATATCTTCAATATGCTCAAGTGTTATCTGAAATGAGAGATCCTTGTCTCTTATTTATACTCTGCATCTTCTAGGTCACTTGACCCATTTCTAGGTCACTTAACCCATTTATAGGTCACTTAACCTGTTTTCCTCATTTTTAGGGTTAACCACTTTCCATAATTAGAAATTTCTCCAATAATTTATCATTTAAATATTCCTTCTTTATTTTTTCACCTTACTTTATCATTTAAATAATATTTCTTGATTTTGTCACTTCTCTTTATTATTTGAATAATCCACCTTGACTTTGTCACTTTACTTTATCATTTAAATAATGATTTCTTCTTTTCAAGCACTTTGAATTCTTTGACCTTGTGGGATTCAAGCCTTCATATGGGGGTCCTTCATCTTCGTAAGGCCATAAATCTCAAACCATGAGGAGTTATGCGACATTCCACATAGCACCGGAAATGGCATGACAAGCACTATCCATCTAGGATAGTTTCACCAACAATTTCCTTGATATTCATCTCATCATTCCACATACAAGCATGGGTCCTCCAACCATTCTTCTGGGATAACTCAATCTACAAAGCGTCTTCCCATGAGGGCTTTCACCATAAGGGGAACACTTTGGATTTCATCCATTTGTGCACCTTATCAATCATGATAAGACAATAATGAGAGCATGGGTCCTCCAACCATTCTTCTAGGATAACTCAATCTGAAAAGTGTCTTCCTGTGAGGGCTTTCACCTTAAGGGGACCACTTTGGAGTTCATCCATTTGTGCACCTTATCAATCATGATAAGACAATAATGAGTCATCTATACATTTTTCCAACAATGCATCATATACTAATTAAACCACATCGATCCATCTTCATCATGTATCAATGAAAACTCATTGATCCATCTTCGTCATATCAATGAAAACTCATGGATCCATCTTCATCTATGCTTTCTCATCAAGGATAATACATATTACATTACATTAATCATCAATCAATCAAACCATTGGCATCAATGACAACATGATCCAACAATCTCCCCCTTTGGCATTGATGGAAATACCAATATTGATGTCAACACCAATTACCAATTATTGATGTCAACATGTAGATAAGGCATGCTCTACATCAATATTCAATGTGACTATCTCTCCCAAATGTGACTATCTATCCCAATCAATAATCATCAATGACATCAATGTGACTATCTCTCCCCCTTTGACATCAATGGCAGAGGGCCATTTTCCTCTTGGGGTTTCTCTCCCTGCTTGAAATTTCCTTGGGGATGCTCCCCCTGTCTGAGTGCCTTTGATCTTCCTCTGAATAATCTCTCCCCTTTTTAACAACGAATATCACTCTGATATAATTCTAAAAATACATCGAACATACTCCCCTTGTGACCATCACTCCTCCTGGAATTATGCCTCTGTGCTCTTTCTTCAAATATAGGGCTCTTTTCTAGGTATGCGTCTGATAAATATCTCCTCCTAGAATCATGGGAAGAAGAATGAATCCCCCTATGGGTATGTCTCCCCCTATCTTCTCTGCAATATCAACAATATGCTACCATATAACAATCCTTGGACATGTTCATGCACCAAACTCATGCCATACCAACCATCATGAAACAACAGATATGTCAACAATAAAATAGAGAATCATGAGTAAAATATCAACCAAGTACATCTTGTACCAAAATGTGTGATTATCATGCACAACACCTATGTACATCAACATCATTCAATGTGCCAAAAGATATCATCCATGGAATGTATCAATCATATGCCTCTATTAACATGCCAATATGTGCATCTACCAATATGTCAACCTCGTGCATCCACCAATATACCAACCATGCTCATCCACCAATATGCCAACCATGTGCATCAATATTTTAAACAAGTAAGCTTCCAACACATCATCAAGATATATCACATAACTAAGGTGTCATAACTTCACTGTTATAACCAACATTGTTCTTCAACAGAAAATGCATCAATCCATACTCATGGGTTAGTGCCATGCATCCAAGATTTATTTTACATCATCACCTTACATAATCCAATATACAATCATGAAAACCTCCAACAAATAGTGTCAGAACCTGTAATAAACCATGTCAGACCCTGCATCACAGAGTTATACCTTCACATCAAACTCCAATCCCTGTGCATATCCCTTTTCCTTAGGCTTCACCACATATACACGACCTGCTGCACAGACAGATCGCGTATGTACGTGACCTATACAAGGTCGGCCTGCATATGTACGCGACTGATACCACTGTCACCCGTGTATGCATTAGTAGATGAAACCTTTGAACTTCCCTTCAATCTTTCATTATGTTCTAGCTGCTCTGTCTTCTTCACCCACTTCTGTAGATGTCCCCGCTCCTCAGAAATTGAGCTTTGAGAATCCATCTTTTCAAAGATGTCTTCATTCATTCTTCTAGCCATGCTATTTGAAGTCCTCATCATAGAATTTCTTCTTGTGTTCCAACACTCCTGGGATTTGTGGCCAAATCCACTACAACTGTAGCATCTCATGGTGTTACAGTGAATAGCAATGTGTCCTACTTGATCAAATCTCCAACACCTTATGGTGTTATGAAATCTTCCATTATATTTTCTTTCATAAGATCTACATTCAAAATATTTGTGACCATATTCACTACATGAATAACAATGACCATGAAAAATACTTTCATACCTTTGCTTTGGTGTCCCAAAGATAGCTTCTTGATGTCTTCCTTGCTTTGTTATTTTAAAATTTTCCTTGCCTTGTGTAGATGGTTTCTTTTCAACATTGTCTTCCTTCTTTGATGGACTTACCTCATGATTCTTTGAGGTACTTGCTTCAACATGTGTAGCTTCTTATTTGTATCCAAGTCTTGATTTATCACATAGTGATCTTTGACTTTCCAAGATCTCATCCAAGGTTTGTGAGCTATTCAAGAATTTTTTTGACTTCTCTACCTTCTTTCTAAGGTCAACAACTTTAGCTTCTAACTTATCACATTACTCTTCCTTTTTACTAATTTGATTCTTCAAAAGTTCTTCTACCCTTTTGACTTCTTCAATTTGGGTCTTGAGATGAACAATAGTTTCAAAACTTTTGCTAATATCATCATCTACCTTCATATCTTCTTTTTCATTCTTTAGTCTTGTGATATCTTCTTCCTTTTCTTCTAATTGAGTCTTATTTCTCTCTTCTTGTTCCTTGAGCATTCCCTTTAACTTCAAGATGTGTCTTTTACTTCTCTTAAGAAACTTCTTAGTGTTATCTGAAAGATAGTTATAGTGTGTATAAAAATGATCACTTCTATATCTACATAAACCCTCTTCAACTTCTTTTTGAAGTTCTAATAGATCTTATTCTATTCTTTCCATGGGATAATTTCCATCAAAATTTACACAAACTGTTTCTAGATCATCTTCTTCACTTGAGAAAAATTCAACATCATCACATTTTAAATTATTGCAATCAAGAGTCTTTGGAGATTCTTTACCTTTATTTGAAGTATCTTCAAGATCTTCCTTTTTGCCAACATTATCACTTGATTCTTTGTCTTCATTTGAAATGTTTTCAAGATCACATTTAGAAATAATACAATCAAGGGTTTTTGAATATTCTTTACCTTTGATAATTTTGATGGAGTGGTCTTCAATATATTCCTTCTCCTTCTTGCTTTAATATGTCTCCTCTAGCTTTAGCCATAGATCCTTGGCGGAAGTGCATTGTTCCATTCTTTCTTTGATAGGGCTTGAGAGTCCACTAAGAATGGTCTTGAGAGCCAATGCATCATTTTTTTTTCCTTCCCTTTGAGCTGCAAACTTTGACTTGTTCTTCAACGGAACTGATCCACCAATGGTTGCCTTCCAAATAGCTGCTCCCATTGTCTTCAAATACACTCTCATCTCTATTCTCCAAGTAGAATAGTTTTCCTCATCAAGGATTGGTATTTAATCATCCATTTGTGTGTCTATGGATCTCCTTCAATATTGTTAAGGCTTGTAGTGAAGGCCTGTTTTGATACCAATTGTTGGACACACCTACCACACTTAGAGGGGGGGGGGGTGTGGTGAATGAGTGTGGGGCTCTTTTTCCCAAAACTTACCTCTTACACAAAACTCCTTAGTTAACATTCAAAATTTACTCATTGATGTCATTTATAATCAGTTAGATGTGAATACATATCAGCAACATATATCAACACTATATCATCAACAAATCATCTCCACAAGGAGCACAAAAAACACAAGATGTATGTGCAATTTTTCTTTTTATTATGGACTTCAATCCGAGGGTTTTTCAACAACAACTGAATAGAGTAAAACTCTACAAGAACACCATCTCTATATGCAAGACTCAACTTACATTCTCATCACCAATTGATATGAGACAACAATCCTCAAAAGATATCAATTTGTACCATAAACAAGTGCATCAATCATGCACCAACATGTGCCAAACAACCTGTAATCAACCTGTACCATAAACAAGTGCATCCAACCATGAACCAAGTATATACCAATCATGTGTCAACTAATCATCAATAATGACTCATCAATATGTACCAACATCATCAACTATACTCCTCATGTATGTGCCAACTCATCAACTGCTTGTCTCAACCATGACTAGTTTTGGATTAGTCAACAACCCTAACTTGAAATAATAATAACTTTGTACCTATAATGAATAAAGATATGAAACTGATACACAATATTCTTCAGTGTGTTTTATACAATTAATCTAGGTTTCAATACTTGGAACCTCTCAAAAAAGGAGTTATAGAAAAAATGACATACCTTGCTGAATTCTGGCTTATTCTAGAGAGCGACTTTGTAGAGCATGCCCCACATGGAATATTTGTTGAATCGATCTGAAACTATTACAAAACATACTATAGACTATAATATAACCAACACAATTGGGCTCATTGAATTTGGATCTGTTATGAAGAATTTATGACATTTTTACCCGAAACACTTGTTTTTTACTAGTTTCAGGACTAGCCACAAACCCTATTTTCCACGGAGTGTATCTCCAAAACTACAACGATACACAAGCTTAATTTTTTACCACATATACTTGGATATGTTTCCTAAATGGAATATTAATCTCACGGCCTGAATCATTATATAAAAGAAGTTATTTTGGAAATGGTGAGATGACCTGTAAATAACATACCTTAGAAAACATCATGAAAAGAATTTATCCTCCCTTGAATTCCGACCCTCTTTTCTTCACCTTCCCTCTAAAATTCAGCTTAGATATCCTTTGGTTACCTCAATCACCTGTAGATATTCAATATGCTCAAGTTTTATCTGAAATAAGAGATCCTTGCCTCTTATTTATAGTCTCCATCTTCTAGGTCACTTAACCCATTTCTAGGTCACGTAACCCATTTATAGGTCACTTGACCTATTTTCCTCATTTTTAGGGTTAACCACTTTTCATAATTAGAAATTTCTCCATTACTTTATCATTTAAATATTCCTTCTTGATTTTGTCACCTTACTTTATCATTTAAATAATCTTTCTTGATTTTTTCACTTCTCTTTATTATTTAAATAATCCACCTTGACTTTGTCACTTTACTTTATCATTTAAATAATGATTTCTTCTTTTCAATCACTTTGACTTCTTTGACCTTATGGGCTTCAAGCCTTCATATGGGGGTCCTTCATCTTCGTAAGGCCATAACTCTCAAACCATGAGGAGTTTTGTGACATTACATATACCACTGGAAATGGCATGACAAGCACTATCCATATAGGATAGTTTCACCAAAAATTTCCTTGATCTTCATCTCATAATTCCACATACAAGCATGGGTCCTCCAACCATTCTTCTAGGATAACTCAATATGAAAAGCATCTTCCCATGAGGGATTTCACCATAATGGGATCACTTTGGAGTTCATCCATTTGTGCACCTTATCAATCATGATAAGACAATAATTAGAGCATGGGTCCTCCAACCATTCTTCTAGGATAACTCAATCCGCAAAGTGTCTTCCCATGAGGGATTTCACCATAAGGGGACCACTTTGGAGTTCATCCATTTGTGCACCTTATCAATCATGATAAGACAATAATGAGGCATCTATACATTTTTCCAACAATGCATCATATACTAATGAAACCACATCGAACCATCTTCATCATGTATCAATGACAACTCATTGATCCATTTTCATCATATCAATGACAACTCATTGATCCATCTTCATCTATGCTTTCTCATCAAGGATAATACATATTACATTACATCAATCATCAATCAATCAATCCTTTGACATCAATCAATCACTTGACATCAATCAATCAAACCATTGGCATCAATGACAACATGATCCAACACACACACACACAAGACCAAGTTTGGTCTATCAAATCTTAAGAAAATAAACACGGTAATTAATTAATATGCTTTGACATGTTTATTTTGACAAAAAACAATTGGAGAGGGACTTTTCAAGCTCTCTTTGATTTCATAAGTTAATAGGTTACGAAGATCCATAGTGCTACAAATAATTGAAAATATGACCCAATGTTTATGTAGACAAGGTGGTCTAGGAGAAAGTTCTTTTCATCCTCTACCTCCTTAGTATCATAAACATTACATTTTATTTCTTCACATAGTGTTTTAGGTCTAGTCCATTGCCTATGTTCACTCTAAAGCTCATGAGAATTTATTCTTATTTTAACAATATTAATTTTCTTCTTCAAGGTACCAACAATAAAAAGGTAATTTTGATTTTCAAAGTCTAGGGTATGATCTCTCCATGGAGGAAGGCATTGCAGATTACACCGAGGAGGAGAAGGAGGCATTCCAATTAAGGTTAGTCTTCATGATTAGGGATGAATTAGTTGAGTTTTGGACACAATATCTCACCCTCTCGTTATCTCTCTCTCTCTCTCTCACACACACACACACTCTCATTCTCACTCTCCCTCTCTCTCTCTCTCTCACTCTCACTCTTACTCTCTCTCTCTCTCTCACACACACACACACAAAAACACTCTCCGTCTTTCTTACTCTCACTCTTAGTCTCTCCCACTCTCTCTCTCTCTCTCTCTCACTCTCACACTCTCACACTCACTCTCACTCTCACTCTCACTCCCTCTCTCTCTCTCTCTCTCACTCACTCACACACACACACACACACACATTCTCTCTCTCACTCACTCACTCATTCATCTCTCTCAATCTCACTCTCTCGCTCTCTCACTCACTCTCATACTCTCATTCACTCTTTCACTCATTCATTTCTCTCTCTCTATCTCTTTCTCTCTCTCTCTCTCTCTCTCTCACACACACACACACACACACACACACACACACACACACCCTCTCTCTCTCTCTCATATGCCAATATCACTTACTCTCTCTCTCTCTCTCTCTCTCATATGCCAAAATCACTTACTCTCTCTTTCTCTCTCTCAATGTTGTAATCTAGGGGATTGTACAAGGAGGTTACCCATAGTACTTCACATAATGTATTATACAAGCATCATATATGAACACACATAAAAGAGAGAAGGAAGAGAAAAGTAATGGAGAGACTAACAAAAAAATCCTTTATTATATCATAATACCACCAATATAACACCACTTCCTCACATTCATGGTCTCATATTTATACTTTGAATTAGTTATCGGGTAGTTACAACTACTTTAACCTTGGTCGGTCGACCGATTTACATTCGATTTCTTATTCCCGGTCGACTGGTGGATCTAGTCGACTAGGCCCTCCAACATATCCCTCGCCCTCAAATCCTTCTTTGTTCGAAAGAAGAGGGAGATTTGGACTTAAAATTATAAAATACAAAATATTTTCAAAGTGTGAGATCATTCAATCTTGATACTTGTTGGTGGCTTATGTAGGAAAGTTGAAGTTGTTCTCAATATTTCACAAAATTGTGTTGATTTTCTGTCTTATGCTGGTGGAACTAACGATTGTGCTGCATGGGATGACCTTATATTTGATTCCTTGCTTGTTCTCAGCTGTCGAAGTGTTTGATCAACTACTAGATTTGGAACTAATGTTTGGCTCTGTCGATGGTCATCTGTTGACTTTGGAATTGTTGTTTTTGTCTACAACTGTTTCTTGATCATTGTTGATGGACTTGGCGGCTGTGTGTTCATGGGATGGTTTACCAAGGATTCTTCCTTGAGTTATTTTTGTATTTTAGCTTCCCTTTGTTTCTTAGACCAATGTAGGCCTTGTTCTTTAGACCCTGGCATCAATATTCTGGGTTTGATAGGTGGAGGGTGTGACACATAAGCACTTGGGATGAAAGAATGAAATCTTGGTCTTGGTGGAGAAGGTGTTGAATGTTGTTGTTGAGGTGATATTTTATTCTTTGGTTGAGTTAGAGAAGTTTTATGAATATGAAATGAAAGTTGTTTTTTTCATTGTTAAAAAATTTTCCATTCTTCTATGGTGCATTGAGCTTGCAATCCCAATGATTTCATTTTTGATAAATAATCCAACTTTATTGTAATGGGCTTGTCCTGTACTGATGCTAAGTCGAGATTATACCATTGTTTAATGTGTTGATTTTTCTAAATTATATGGGCCATGTGGTCAATAGCGCTCCCTGCTTCCAGTTGAGCATTTTTTCCTTCTAGGAACCACAATCATTATTGATCTAATGACTCTTTTTTGACTTGTTTCTCTTGGTCGATCTATTTTTTAGGGCCTTGGAGGCATGAGGATTATTTATTGAATTATTTCTATGTGTCAAACCTTTTAATAGTGTCTGATGGAATTTAATTCAACAACATGTTGATGAAAAATAGGTAGGCCAATTGCTAATCACAATATTCATTGTTGATGCTGAAATAATCATAAAAATCCAAAAACTATAGAAAAAACACTTTTCTCCAGGCTCCTGGTGGAATTCCCTCTACTATGTGGCTGAGGGTTGTTAATTGGCGCGTTGCCCCCCCGGTCTTGGCTCCTGGTCTTGTGGCTACGACCCATATAGCCACACTCTACACTCCACGTGCCCACATGTGGTTGCAACTCTCGAGTCCGTAGCCCTTGGTCGGTCGGGGCTAGCCCCCATCGACCGGGGCCTATCCCAACTAAATCAAATACTACTTCTACCATTTAGTTAAAAAGACCCATTGTTCTCCCATCCAGTTAGCCCATGGAGTTAGTCCGTTGCACCAACGGAGGTCGAGGGTTCAAAACCCCCGGAAGCCATAACAAATATTTTAACTAGCCGACATTGGAAAAATATAGGGTGCCACATGACCATGGATGATTTTAGGGGCTAAATTTCGCTCATGGGCTAATTTTCCATGGTTTTTCCAAAAATGAGATTCGCTATTTTAAAAATGATTCACCCAAATTCTATAGGATAAAATTATTTTACCTTAAAAATCGCCAAAATTTTAT
>WSFP011399999.1:0-26644 GCA_009831015.1 Picea engelmannii
AGCATAAATAAAGAGTAGAGAAGCCAGATCTTTGTGAATGTAGCCCCAGGATGGGGTGAACCACGGTAAACCTTCTATTTTGTGTGATTGTTAATGAATGTTTACTTTATGTTGATCATTATCTTATGAATGAATGGTTAAAGTAGTTATATCAGCATGCATGCATAGGTTTGAAGATGAATAAATAATAGAATGAATTGAATAATTAACAAGGATAATTTACAAGGAAGAAATAACACAATCACATATCCCCACTCATTCATAAACTACAAATGCTTGAGTATTGCAGTCACCCGTAAAAGCTATCTCAAGTTACACTGCATTGTGCACCCTATGCACAACATTCCCTTTTGGATTACTAGGAGGGCCGATAGTTTTTGAGAGTTTTGTTGGAAACTTGTTGAGATCCAAACCTGGGTTAGCTCAAGAAGAAGTAAAAAAAAGAAGAACCAATAGAGAGCTACCCACATGTAATATTCAGAGGTTATCTTGGCATAGTGTAGAATGTCTCCCTCCCAGAGAGGGAGTGTTGATGTTTGAGAAACATCAGAAAGACATTCTACTAGATTGATAATTAATAATACGATTATTAATTATTAAGAAATATTATTAATGTAATAATATATTTATAATATAAAGTATAAATATATATAATAAAGTATAAAGTATATTTATATTATATGTATAATATAATATAAAGTATAAATATATTTATTACCCGAGGAATACATATCTTCATGGATGGTCACCATGGTCATCATATGTTCTTTATATATAGAACACTCATCATTGTAATAATATATTCATTCACATACAATATTTTCTCATATCAAAATTTCAACATAATCTACTAGGATTATTCTAGATAAAATTATACTCATTTACACAATTGCAATCTAAAAATGCATTAAGAAATAGAACACGGATTTTTGAATATAAAATATCAATCGTATAACTATTTGGCTTCCTCCTTGGGAGCTTATAGGACTTTGTTTAGTGATCATTAAGGGTCTCTAGTTAGTATATCAAAATTTATGAACATATTTTCTTTATAAGTGGATTAGATTTACATTGAAGACAACTTTTGGGTTTTATTTAGGTGTTTTTTTAAAGTTGCGATTAAGTATTGAAAGGTTTTAAAATAAGGATTATGGTTTATGAGTCATGTTGACGTTTTCTTATACCTTCGTTTTCAAAATTTGATTCAACAACCATGTATGTCACTACCATCGCCATGTTTTCAAAGTGTGATTCAACAATCATGTATGTCTCTACCATCTCTATGTGGGAATGCATGTTGAAATTTCTCATATTTATGTGGATTTCGTCCATGCTATAACTCATTGAAATTATTTAAGGATATTTTTGAAGATTGATACTAGCTAGATTAAAAGACATTTTTAATTGAGTTTAGATTTAAAAACAAAATGACTTGTATCAAGATTTTCCACACTTAATTTTTGAAGTGGAAGTAGTTTCATTGGAATTAAGTTTCTAAGTAGTCAAATTATTGCATAAAGGGGTCCATTATCCCACAAACAAGAAGGTCTCATATATTGATTTGGTGTGTGGTTTCACCATGAATTTAAAATTAAATTATTATTATTATTATTATAGAATATAACCTTAAAATGGAAGGTATGCTAAGAAGTTGATAATTTGAAGGATGTATGTCCAAATATTTCATCAAGGAAAAAGGGGAAATGTACCACATTCTTTCCTAGAGATCCTCCCAAATTAGTATTTTTTGTTTAAGCCTGCTACATTGTTAATAATCTCAGTCTTCCCCTCTACAACAAAGGATAACTTTAAGGATTTAGTTAGGCACCCTGAATCACACCTTAGCATGCAAGTAATTTCGATATGCACCCCCTAGGTGGCTTGAATTAGCCACATGATTCATATAACTCTAACTTGGAAATGCAGTTTGGCCTTATATCCAATGGAGAAAGGTTTGATAGGTAATTTCATTGCAGCGTTCATTAACCTATCTCACTTAAATGAGTAGAAATATATACAAAAGAAAAGTAGAAAAATAATATACTTTCCAATGTTTAAGAGGCTCGACAAGGAGAGGCAACATTTGGTAACAAATCTATAGAAAATGTTCCACAATCAAATTCAAATATGGGTAATGATTATTCATATATATGATTAGCTATTCTAATTTACTTTACATACTCAAATGTTGAATAATTGATTCTTCTCTAAGTGAGGAAGGGTCAATGACCCAAATATAACTCTCGTTGTTAATATTCTCTTTCTTAAAATCTAATTCTTCATATTTTCTATTTTTATTTTAAAGAAAAAAAATCAAATTATTTTTTTAAGGATGTAATAAAGAACTAAAAACTCAAATTGCTTTTCATGTAAATGTTTGAGTACATTTTCTTGTTAAATGATTTAAACAACACAAATGTTTGTTATGATGTATACTTATTTTTTGCATGAATTTATCTTATCCATTAGATGTAAAAATTTTGTTACTTTCGCATAATATTATCCATATTGTTCATCTATTAATATCATTATGTTTGTCAATTGGGTCTAGCCTGAGTGGTTGTAGGATGGAGTGTTTTCCTCCTTACCCAGGTTCTATTCTTGTAACTAACATGTTGTGCTCATAATGAGTATATTTTTTTAATGGATTTGTGTCTTGAAGGATTTATGGTTTACCCTAGTTACCATCCTCGAAATGTGGGGAAGTACATTGGGGTTTTCCCCAAGTGTTTTAACCTAGAAAAAAATTGGTATTATTATGTTTCCAATGTAACTTCAGTTTTGAACTCAATAATAGAGTTAGAGTATATTATTTATGATGTTAAAACTTGAGGTTGATTTGTTTAAAATTTTCATGTTAATGTTAACATTAGTGGGGAGGGCCATGCTTTGGTAAATATATGCCAATTGTATGGACTTACATTAAAAACTATTAAAGTTCTCACTTTTGGTTCAAGTTGAATGGTTATTTAGGGATGGTGGTTCTTTCTACCATGTAAAGTTTAAATATTTGATGATTTGTGATATTTAATGGGACTTGTTGATGAAATTAGTCTTTATTATTGGTGGCAACAAAGATTAGAGTCATTGAAGGTTCAACGTTGTTAATTTTCATATGGAATATTCACTTGGAATCTTATATTTTCGATAAGGAGTTATGGTTAGTGATCAATTAAAAGGAGCCAAACACCCTACATGTCTATAAATGGTAGGAAAATAAGTGATCGCTAAATTTCCATCGACATTCCACTAGAATAGTTTGTCATAATAATTTTTACAATATTATGTAATTTCTTATTATGTAGTGTTTTACTTTAAGTTTTATATTTAATATTACTATCCTAGCACACAAAGAAATTAATTGAAACTAAATTGAAACAAGTTAAGCAAGCAACACACCATCCACACAATGAGCACAAGATTTATCTTGGGAAAAACCAATACAAGAAAAACCTAGCTAGAAGGTGAGGCCTATGCATTGTTCTTTTCTTCTCAGTTATGAAAAACCAATACAAAGAAAGTTCATTTGACTATGAAGTTGCCATGGGAATTGTTTCTTTATGGCTGCTACAAGATATTATACTTCCTCTATTATGTTTCAATATACCACTCCCATATGCTCTGCTCAATTATAAAACAATAAAAAATATAATAAGAACATAACCCATTCCTTTCCTAACAGCTGGGTATTTAACATAGTTTGATAGTTTTTTAAGGTTAGGTTTAGGTTTTTTTCATGCCTCAACTGTCAATTAGGGTTAGGGTTTTGGACCCTCTAGAATGTTCTTGAAAGTTCACATGTAACTAGCTCCCCATGTGTGAGTAATGGTAACTAATGTGGCATCCACTCGATATCATGATGGTAAACAAGATAGGTCAAATTTTGGGAGGTGTAACTTCCTCATATTAACTCTGATTGAGTTTATCTTTGTAATTCCCTTGAGGAATTCATAGCTAAAGTGAATTTGTATATGTTTTACATGGCAAGGAAATTCTATTTCTGGTTAATTTCTTGGTTTTTTTGCAAGACAAAATGTAAAATTCTCCTTTATTTTTTTTGCATGCAAAATTATAGGATTGAACAATTAAATTAAATAGTCACATAGCATACATATAAATGTCACAAATTGAATTTAGAGTAACACAACAATATTTGTGGATTACGTCTTGAAGAAGAAAGTTGTCCCTTGAGCTTCTCCCTATTGAGTTAGTCTCTCTTGCTTGATGGTAACTGATAAATGAAACTTCCTGAAATAAAGTATTTTCCTCCCAACCAGCTAGGAACAAAGCCTTGTCGGATCCATAGCTCTATGAAATCATATTTCATGTCCCTCGAGCCAAAAATCTTAGCAACACCAATCCACTAGTAAGAAACCCAAAAAATTCCCAAAAATTCTCCTTCTCCCCAAATTTCTCCTTGATCACCCCCCCTCAAATGACCCAAACCCCTCCTTTATCCTCCCATCTAACATAACTTGTCCCCCTTGACTTCCTTCCCCAATCCTTAATTAATTCCTATATACCCTCATAAATTCCTATCTAACTTGACCATCACACGTAATACCACCAATAATTTTATTCATTGTTAAATAATTTAATCTATTAATAAAATTATGATTAATTCTAATTAGTTTAATGATTTACTTGAGTTAATTAAATTAATGATTTCATGTATTTAATTAACGTTATCACATCAATGACCTGAATTATCTTGATTAAAATAATTAATTAATCTATTTGAGGTGTTACATACACCCACCCTTCAAGAAAATTCGTCCCAAAGTTATTGTAATTCACAATAAAAGGATAATAATAACATGATTCATACATCTAGATCAAATAAGTAACATAATTAATTTAATACACTCATAAGTACTAGTGTACATGTGCAAGACATGTATGTGTAACTAGCACATACAAAAATAGTGTCTGTACTAATGGAAATAATTAACACATCTAATGCAATTCCTAGATGATCCCAATCCAATCAACAATGCAATTAACTTCGTAAAGAATAAATCAACCTTTCACAATATTTGCAGAATCATTCAATTATAATAATTTAGCACAAACTAACATTTACCTAGATAATTGTAATTCAATTAAGCATTTTTTTTTAAATAAGAGAAAATAAAACACTTTTATTATAAGATTAAAACCCCACACACTCTCAACTACTTCTAATCATCATGCCTCCCTAACCTACTTCCAATATTCCATCCCTATCCTTCCTCTGTTGGACTATATTGGAGCGTCAACTATATTGACCTAACTCCAGATAAAACCCATAAGTGGAAGTGTCAACTACATTGACCAAGCTTTCCCAACAGGCAACTGGAAATCATCATCACACGTCTAGGGGAGCATGATCTAACACCGTCCTCCCATGACTCCAGGTTTCAAAGGATACACGGTGGGAAATGCCTCCACCCCTCCTAATAGAACTAGGGTCAACACCCTATCATGGACTATATAGTGGCATTGTGTTGCTAGGGTTTTGTCATCGTATATTCAGTTCCAGGCAGTCTCTCTACCTGAAAAGCCTGCACTTTCCCACACATTATAGAAATTCATTTTAATCAACATGATTTGAAAAACAAAGATTCATACAATATTATTTTTCAGTCAATGTTCACAACATAAACTATTTATTATCATCATCCTTTGGATATTTCATAGCCCATTAATTTGTAGATTAGTTTATAACAAAACTCACACATATCCATACATTACTAACATGTAAATGTTTTTAATCATATCATTAACTTGGTATCCACGTACCAATATCTTTCAATTAAAATATTCTCATTTTAAAATAGGTCACATAATATCCATCATAATTGACATAATGATAAGAATTAATAGTATTTTCATTCACATAGATACATATGTCCAAAATTTAAAGTGAGAATTTAATAGTGTTCCACAGATAATAAGCATATAAAGATACGGTTAGGCCATAAGTAATTATAGTTGTCTAAGTCAAAATGTGACATTACATACACCCAAAATTCGGGAAACATAGTCCCGAGGTGGTCAAAAAAGTGATGGATGATCTCGTCGTAAAGTCTATGCATCCTCCAAAGTAGAAGATCATGGGCTAAACTTGTCCCATTGGACCTTAACATGGTCTACCAAATGATTACTGAGCTGTTGGACCCTATGTCCAATATGAGTAATGGTTCGACCGTGATGGTTCTCACATCTGAGACCTGCAATTCCTTCCAATTCAACTTGTGAGATTCATCAAAAACATAATTTTGTAGAACATATACATGAAAAACATCATGATTTTTATGCAAGTGGGATGGCAGTACGAGGCGATAGGAAATGGGTCCAATTTTATCTTGGATTTTAAATGCTCCTATAAATCAAGGCAACAACTATGTCCCTTTCCGAAACCGAATGGTACTGTCATTAGGCCTGATATGAATGAAAACATGATCTCCCATTTTATAACTTTGGTCAGTACTATGTGCAGGAACATAACGTTTTTGTCTATCTTGTGCCTCCTTTAATCATTTTCTAATCTGAATTACCTGCTCCTCCATCTATTGAATCAGTATTGGCCCTACTGTCACTCGATATTCTAACCATTCCCAAATCAACGGTATCTTGCATGGCCTTCCATACAGAGCTTGATAGGGTGACATAGCAATTGAGCTATGAAATTTTTTATTGTAGGTGAAGTATACTAAATATAAGTACTTCTCCCAATGGGTTTGATTATCCATAACATACATCCTGAGCATGTCTTCCAAAAATTGATTTACTCTTTCAGTTTTCCCATCCGTTTCAGGATGATACGTTGTGCTCAAATTCAACTGAGTCCCTAAATCTGACTGTAAACTCATCCAAAACCTATAGGTAAATTGAAAGTCCCTATCTAAAATGATATTCTTGGGTAACCCATGCAAACATATGTATTCACTTATAAAAATGTGTGCCACATCAATGACATCATAAGTGTCTCTAACTCGAACAAAATGTGCACTCTTGTTCAACTTATCAACTATGAAAAGAATTCCATTATGCCTCAATGACGTGAGCGGAAATCCCACAACAAAATCCATAGAAATTACTTCCCACTTGGACATAGGAACATCATGTGGTTGTAGGAGGCCTATCGGGTGGTGATGATTAGAATTTATTTGCTAACACTCAAGGAACTTAGCGATGAAATGGAATATATCACGCTTCATTCCTGCCCAGAAGAAAAGGTTCTTCACATCTGCATACATTTTCTTCACACCTGGATGTGCACAATAAAGTGATCTATGGTATTCCTTGAGTATGATGCTTCGAATATCCCCACCCTTGGGGATGTACATCCTTCTCTAGTATCTCAATGATCCATATTCCTCAAGGTTATACCCTTTGAACTTTGACTCTAACTATCTCCCACTCTGGAGGGAAGAAGTAACCTTTAAATACCAACTATCTCCAAGGAGTTTCCCCAACACTTTCTCCTGTTGAAATATTGTAAATTAAAAGAGTATTCTATTTATTATTTAGTTATTATTCATTAGATAAATCCCCTTTTGTGGATTGATCATGTCAGGCATTGTAATTGACCAAATCCCCTTTGTGGATTGGTCAAACCCTAAATATAATATGCAAATTGAGAAGTCGACCCCCAGTATAATTAAAGCAGTTTTAACCACTAAGAAGATAAGTCGTCCCTGCCCAGTGAAGAGACACCTTTCCAATACCTACCAGTTTGTATAAATAAAGGAAGCCAATGCCTCATTATATCACTCACTCAATCACTCATCCAGTGTGCAAGTTTGGTCGCTGCAGTTGGGAGAAGAAGGAAGAGAGAGACGCATTGCTCAGTGTTGGATATTATCTAGTGTTTTGGTTTGTTGTCTTGGCATTGTCTTGGCTATCTATATTAAGGAAGTTTATGTTGGATTTTCTCCCCCATGAGGGTTTCCCAGGATAAATGTTGTGTATCTTTTGATTGTGTTTCTCTTAGCGATCCTATCTATGCTATGGTTATCTAGTAAATTGAAAAGAAACCTAATAATAGCTTAAACCTTAACATGGTATCATAGTTAAGCTGGAGAGATAATCTTTCACTAGATAAGAAAAAATGTCACTGTTGTCATACAAGAAAATTAGGGTTTTCTATTGAAGAGGAATGTCATCCTAAAACTCATCAAGGAAGTGCGCCCTAGCCTAAAAAACTCTTTGGAAGCCTCAATGCACTTTTTCAGTGGATAGAACTCCCAAAAAGTGAAACCCTAGTTTTCACTGGTACTAGAAAATCAAAAAACTAGAAGTACTAGAAAACCAGATGTACTAGAAAACTAGGAAACCAGAACCAGTACCAGAAGTACTAGTACATAATTCCGTTGGTCAATTTTGAAGGGGAAAAATTTGGATTTTCCGAAATCTAACCGCACTAGGCTACTCGCCTCAACCAAGCACACCTCCCGGTAAGTTCAAAATGAAATTATGAGCATTTTCAATTTTTGGTCATTTTCCTAGCTCCAAGTAATGATGTTTGCAAGCACTAAGCTTGTTGAAAAGCTAGAATGTGTGGAAAAATTATGTTCCCGGAAGTATAGGATTGCAGTCATTCTTGAAGAGAATGATCTAGAAAGATTCATTAAATAAGATGTACCAAAACCTATCGATGTTGTAGCTAAAGAAAAACACCAAAAAGACACAGTTAGGGCCAAAAGAATCATTGCAGATTCCATTAAATATCACTTTATTTCTCAAGTGGCTTCAAATAATACTCCAAATAAATTGTTTGATTCCTTAACCAGGATGTATGAAGGAAAGAAAATCAACCGAAAAATGAATATAAGAACTCAACTCAAAAATACAAGGATGTAGAAAGGCAAAACAATTTAAGAGTATTTCTCTAGAATATCAAAATTCATGGAACAAATAGAAGAAATTGGTGATACTCTAGATGAAAATGAACTCATAATGATAACCCTTAATGGTCTCACAAGACCTTGGGATGCATTCATCCAAACTATTTGTGCTGGAAAGGAGAAACTACACTTTGATAGTCTTTGGGAAGAATGGGTTCAAGAAGAAGCAAGAGTAGCTAATAGAGAAGAAATACTATCAAGAGATGAATATCAAGCCCTAGCTACTCATACTAAAGGAGGAAGGACGAGGTCTTACTTCTAAAAAGAAACTCATCAACATAAGAAGTATCACCCCCCAAACAAATTCATACATAGAGAATCTCACCCTCCAAGGAGATTCCAGAAGTTTCAGAAAGATCGAAGAAGAGAAAAATATTTCTCATCCTACCAATGTTACCATTGTGACAAGATGGGACATATTGCTAAGAATTGTCCGGCTAGAAGAGAATAATACAAGAATATAAACAAGAGGAACCATGCCCTTACAGTTGAATATGAAGAGCCACCCACAAAGATGATAACATAACACATTAAAGACTATGTATTAATATTTTCCCTCTCAGGATCAATGTCACTTGGCAAGGACACTTGGCTCATAGACAGTGGTGATTCCAATCACATGACAGGTCAAAGAGCCATTCTCTCTTGCCTTACGAAAAATAAATTTCCCTAGAACGTTACACTTGGAGACGATTATCAATACCATATCAAAGGAGTAAGAGAATCAAATAAAAAACTTGATTCATGAACTCCAAGATTAAGGATGTACTATATGTACCAGGTTTGACAAAGAACTTACTTTCTGTCTCAACTTTAGATAAGAAAGGATTCATAGTTTCTTTCATAGATGGAGAAGTTCTTATGTGGCCCAAAGGAAAAACCATGGAAGAAGCAATTGTTATTGGAAAAGAAGAAGGTGGCTTGTATAAGCTAAAAGGTCACTCATAAGCAGCCTTGACTCATTCCATTTAGAATCCATGTTAACTTTGGCATAGAAGACTAGCTCACATTAACTACAAGGCATTACCATATGTAAGCAAGGCAGTCACATGTCTACCAGAATTCAAGGTTGACCATGAAGGTGTGTGCAACAGATGTGCACACAGAAATAACATCAAGAACCCTTTCCCGAAGAGAGACAATAAAGCAGAAGGAGTCCTAGAGATCATTCACTCAGATGTATGTGGCCCAATTCCATCAACCTCCATCAGTGGGTATGTATAATATATATCGTTTATTGATGACTATTCTTGCAAAACCTGGGTTTTCTTTTTGAAATCAAAAGATGAAGTGTTTGGTAAATTCAAGGAATTCAAAGCCTTGATAGAGAATCTCTCTGAAAGAAAGATCAAGACACTTAGGTAAGATAATGGAGGAGAATACACCTCAAAAGAGTTCGTAAATTTTTTTAAATATGAAAGGATCAAGAGGGAGCTCACCACTCCCTACAATACTCAACAAAATGGTGTAGTAGAAAGAAAGAATAAAACTATAATGGAAGAAGTGAATACTATGATCCATGATCAAGATCTTCCAATGCACTTATGGGTAGAAGTAGCAAGAACAATAGTGTATGTACAGAACAAATTGTCCCATAGTGCAGTTGGGTTCAATACCCACAAAGAGATGTTCCTTCGAAAGAAGCTAGAAGTAAGCTGGACCCTTCAGGAAAGAAGGGAATATTTGTTGGATACTGTGAGGTCTCCAAGGCCTTCAAAATATACATACCGGGTTACCATCATATTGATATCAACATATATTTAACGTTTGATGAAGATGCAACACTCAATAAATAAATAAGATTCCATCTTGAAGAAGTATATGAAGAAGAACCTATGGCTCCCAGAGTTGCAAAACCAGCGAGGGAAGTCATAAATTCCCCTGATAAGGAGAGTCTAGAAGATTATGACATAATAGAATCTCAAGAACCTACCCAGATGATGATCTCCCACAAGAGACAACCAGCCTAAGCAAGGGAACTTATTCAAGATGGAGAAAAGTATGGTGCCCCCGAAGGAACCATGAGACACGTCAAGAAAACCAAGCCATTCTCAAATTATATGGCTTTGATGTGTGATCTCTTAGATAAGGAGCCTACTTGCTTTGAAGAATCCATTTATAAGAAATAATGGGAATATGCCATGACAAAATAATACCGATCCATTATAAAGAATGATTTATGGGAAATAGTTCCCAAACCGAAGAGTAAGGATGTGGTATCTTCCAAATGGATATACAAGATAAAACATGTTTTTGATGGAAGTATTGAGAAATATAAAGAAATGTTTGTTGCTCGTGGATTTTGTCAAAAGGAAGGAATTGACTATTCAAAAGGAAGGAATTGAATATGAGGAGACATTTTCTCCTGTAGCTAGATACACTTCAATCAGAACCATCATAGCCCTTGCAACTAAGATGAAGTGGAAGTTACACCAGATGGACGTGAACGTTTTTTTCTTAAATGGTGTCATTCAAGAAGAAGTGTATATAGAACAAACTCAAGGATTTGAAGTATAATACATAAAGACTCATGTATGTAGATTGAATAAGACCATGTACATACTAAAACAAGCTCCTAGAGCTTGGTATGGAAGAATTGACAGTTTTATGATGAGCTTGGGATTTACCAAGAGTAAAGAAGATTCTAACCTTTACTTCAAGGTTATGAATAATGAGCCTGTTATATTGTTTTTGTATGTGGAAGACTTATTTCCAACTGGAGAAGAAAAGATCATCATTGATTGTAAGAAGAAGCTCGCTGCAGAATTTGAGATGAAATACCTTGGCCTAATGCACTATTTCTTAGGTATTGAGGTTTGGCAGAGCCCAGAGAAGATCTTCCTTAACCAAGGGAAGTATACAATTGAAATACTGAAGAGGTTAGATATGTTGGAGTGAAAATCCATGAATACACCCATGGAAACAAAGTTGAAGCTCCTGGTTGACACTTCATCATAATTGATTGATGTTAAGATGTATAGACAAATCATTGGATCGTTGATGTATCTGATGAACACCAGGCCAAATATATGTTTTGTTTTGAACAACCTGAGTCAATTTCTGGTAGAGCCCAGATGTGTTCGCCTGGTTTCTACAAAACATGTGATGAGGTACCTTAAGGGTACATTAAAGTTTGGTCTCAGTTATAATGGAGATCATGACTTCAGACTGAGTGGTTATATCGATTCAAATTCGGCTAGAAGTGTCTCTGACAGAAAGATCACTTCAGGATGTTGTTTCAGTATGGGGTCAACCATGATCTCATGGCAGAGTAGGAAGAAATCAAGTATTTCTCTTAACATGACAGAAGAAGAATAAATTTTTGCATGTTCCACCAGTTGTGAAGCCATATGGATTCAGAAGTTGTTGACATATCTATTTGATCTGGAGATGGAAGCAATCGTGATTCTATGTGATAACCAGAGTTGTATAAAGATGAAAGAGAACATTGTGTTCCATGACACGTAAAAACACATAGAAATACGATATCATTACATCTATGATATGGTTCATAGATGATCCGTAAATCTCTAGTATGTTATCACATATGAATAGGTTGCAGATGTGTTGACCAAGCCTCTATCTCGTGTAAAGTTTGAGCACTTTCGAGATAAGCTTGGTGTAGTTTGAAACAACCTCCCTCGAAAGGGGGAGTAGTGTTGATTCCAGCCTTGTGCTGAATATTTCCAACTTTGTGTTGTTGTTGTTGTGATTCCAGCATCATGTTGAATATTTCTATATTCGTGCTGATGTTGTTGAGATGCCAACTTCAGGATGATGATTTCCAGCTTCGTGCTGATTTTGTTGAGATTCCATCTTCATTATGAATATTTCTAGCCTAGTGCTGATGTTGATGATGCTCCAGCCTTCATGTTGTGATGATGTTGTTGTTGATGTTGTATCAACCTTGTGCTATTATTGATGATGATGATGCAGTAGTGTTATACTAATCCATGTTGATGCAGATGATGATGATGTCATTGCATCTCCCTGCTATGGATGATGATATTGATGATGAGAAAATATTCCGATGATTTATAGATATGACAATTAGTCTTCCAGATGTTGTTGATGTTTCTTCCCTCTCTCTCTCTCCCGATGAAGTTGTATAATACCTTTCTTGTGAAGGGGGAGTGTTGAAATATTGTAATTGCAAAGAGTATTTTATTTATTATTGAGTTATTATTCATTAGATCATTCCCCTTTTGTGGATTGATCATGTTGTGCATTGTAAATGACTAAATCCCTTTTTTTGGATTGGTCAAACCCTAAATATAATATGCAAATTGAGAAGTTGGCTCGTAGGCTAATTAAAGTGGTTTTAACCACTAAGAATACAAGTCACCCTTGCCAAGTGAAGAGACACCTTTCCATCACCTACTAGTTTGTATAAATAAAGGAAGCTAGCATGTCATTATCTCACTCACTCATTCACTTATCCAGAGCACAAGTTTGGTAGTTGTAGTTGGGAGAAGAAGGAAGAGAGAGGATCATTTCTCAATGTTGGATGTTCTCTAGTGTTTTGGTTTATTGTCTTGCCATTGTATTGGCTATCTATATAAAGGAAGTTTTTGTTGGGTTTTATCCCCCATGAGGGTTTCCCAAGATAAATGGTGTATATCTTATGATTTTTTTCTCTCGGTGATCCTATCTATGCTATGGTTATCTAGTAAATTTAAAAGAAACCTAATAATAGCTTAAAACTTAACATATCCCTCAAATTAACCTTTAAGGGAACCAAAGAGAAGATGTGTGGCCTTCTTCTCAGAGCATCTCCAACCACATTCTCCTTTCCCTTGATGTATGAAATTCCAAAATCATTCTCACTCATAAAATATCTCCATCACCTCTGCCAAGCATTGAGATCCCTTTGAGTGGAGATGCTTTAAGATTTCATGGTTTGTTTGAGCTCAAATATTTTCCCCACTAGATAATGCCTCCAAAGATTCAAAGCTAGCATTACAGTTGCCAACTCTAAATCATGAGTAGCGTAAAGCTCCTCATGTTGCTTCAACTTTCTCGCACCTATGCTATCACTCCCCCATCCTACATTAGCTCGACCCCCAATCCTTGATTAGAGGAATCCATACAGACTGTGAATTATTTCTCCATATATGGAACTCGTAGAATTTGCGCATTGGTTAGTAACCTCTTAAGCTCGATGAGTGCAATGTCACATTCATTTTTCCACTCATACCTAAATCCCTTACACTGTAAGGTGGTTATGGTTTTCACTATCTTCAAGAAACCTTCCACAAACCTTCTATAATAACCAACTAGCCCCATAACACTTCTCACCTCATGAGCATTCCTTGGCACTGGCCAATCGATTATGGCCTTCACCTTTTTCGGGTCCATAGAAGTTCCTTCTCCTGAAATGATATGACCTAGATAATGAATCTCTTTCTATAAGAAAGAGAAATTTGACAATTTTTCATACAACTTGTTCTTTCTAAGGCATGACAACACCACTCACAAGTGTTCCTCATGTTCTCTTTTGTTCTTGGAATGGATGAGGATATAATCAAGAAACACCTATACAAAGTGGTCTAATTACTTTAGGAATACACCATTCATGAGGCTCATGAATATTATTAGTGCATTGGTCAAACCAAAAGGAACTACAATTAACTTGTAATGTCCAAACCAAGTTCGAAAGGAAGTTTTAGGAATATCACCTTACCTAATTCTTAACTGGTGATACCCTGATTGGAGATCAACTTTTGAGAAAATTGTTGCTTCTTTCATCTGATCAAAGATATCATATATATATGGAATTAGGTACCTATTATTCATTGTAGCATGGTTCAAGTCCCTATAATCAATACACAGTCATAAGGAACCATCCTTCTTCTTGAAAAAAATTACTAGTGCACCCCAAGGTGAGACATTGGGCCTTATTAGCCCTAACTCAAGTAGTTCCTTCAACTTCATCTGCAACTCACAAATTTATGGAGCCGTCATCCTATACAGTGTATTGGAAATTGACTTCACACCATGTTCTATCTCGATGGTAAAATCAATCTCCCTCTCAAGAGGAAACCCTCGCAACTCTTTCAGAAAAAACATCCTCAAATCACGAAAAAGCTAGATATTGATCTATAGAGGGTCCTTTCCCTTCATTGACTTCCTCCACTACATATAATCGACAATATTGCATTATGAAGTGTTTAACTTTCATTATCGAGTGTTACACATTATTTTGGTCACCTCATTGATCAACTGACAACATGTGCTTAATTCATTGTCATGTTCCCTGAAAATATTAAAAGAGACTTTCTACATGAGAAAAGTGGCTTGCTTTTCCTCTTCCAAAAAATATAACAAGGAAGTTCGTCGCACCCTGCTATATGAATGGAGTGTGATGATGCTTGATTGTTGCACTATGCACTAAAACTGGACTATGACGTCCTCGCAGGATTCCTATGCATAGGGTGCGACAATGCTTAAGCAAATGAAAAGTCAAAATTCACGAATGTTCTAGAAGGGGATCTTCTATAAGATGAGGTGGCCTCCGATCGGTTTGGATCTTACTCACTTCTATGATGTAGTGGGATCATCCTAATATCCTCATCCTTCCTTATTCCACCCTATATAAAGAGGGATCTCTTATGGAAAAGGCTAAGGTTTTCAAGGGCTTGCATATGCATGAAGAACTCTACTACAAATTATACGTGAAAGCTTTGCTTTAGTTCTCTAAGTCATATTGTGGATCTTCTTCATCAAAGGTATTGGAGAAAAGGTGTGTGTGTTGGAGAAAAGAGACATTGAAAGGGACCTTGCAACATCAATGCATGGGTTGTATTCTCCACTTTTCATTTAATATAATGAAACAATACATTTATTCCCTATAAAGGTGTCTTAAATTTTATTGTATAACTCCTTGATCTTATACATAGAATTCATTGGAATATATATATTTTTTCGTTCTCTGTCTTTGTTAGTTTATGCTTCTTAAATAGGTTCAACATCCCAAAAATTCAAATAAGGAGCTACAAGGATGACATTAGCGAGGATCAAGTGTCATTTAAAAGGTATGTCACTTGTACCTCTCTAAACTAGTTTATATGACAATGAAGTCTAAGGAGAAGTTTGTATTTTGTCTTGTTTTGTTCTAGTTTCCTATGGAAGTTAGGGAGATTAGTTTGTGTCCACACTTACCTATTAGTCCAATAAAAAAATTGGAGACCATACTGGGGATACAAACATTTTTGGTTTTTTGCCTCTTATTTTCTTTTAGCTTGCCTTCTTTTGGTTAATTTCATTCTCTGAGTCTGTGGGTGATCCATCTTGATTCCCTGGGTCTGAAGGTTAAGTGAGAAATTTTGTCTTTCTTCCCATTTTTATTTATTTTTAGAGATCTTCGCATTGTGTCCTATTCTCAACCTCTGAGGATTCTATGTCTCCGCACTCTACTGGTGCAGACTAGTGCAACGACGTCTCACTATACCCTATAGACAGCCTGCGGTGATTCCTGTAGGAATTGTTGGATGATAACCATTTTTATTTTTTCTACCCAGTTTTACCTTGAGTGCTTGGGATGAACTTTTGACACTATTGAATGAATGATTTACAACTTTTAATCCTACATTTGATTGATTTTCGGAAATTGAAAGTCTTCTTTAAAAGCTTTGCAAGTTTTTCTTTTGATTTCTTGTCACAAGGGTAAAATCTCGAGATTTTGGTCCCAAGTGCTTGTTTGATAAGGGGTCCTTGATTTCTTTTTATTTTTGGATTGTTTTTACTTTTTGTATTGTTAATTGATTAAGAGACAAAAAAAAATTGTATTTGAAAAAAGGTTTTCTTGTTATTTCATTTTTTCTTACATTGTGAGTTTGATTTGGGAATAGTGTTGAGAATGTGCTAGTTTTCTTGGAGCATGCTTTATTTTCTTCATTACATATTTGATCTGATTTCAGGAAGAAAGAGATGAAGTTATTATTGTTTTTAGTGGTCTTTGCAAGAAAATTGTTACATTCAAATATTTGCAAAAAGAGAAAAATTGGAAAATTTAGTAGTTTTTTATTATTTGAAATCTTTTTCATTCAAAAATTGAGAAATTGTGTTTCGTAACTTTTGTATTCTGGAAAGATAAACCTTCTCCCTAATGTAATTAGAGTTCATCGAATTAAATGATTTCATATCATCTCTTCTTTCATTTTATTGGGTCAAGGTCAAATACATCATCAATTTCATTTTTGTTTCCCTTTTGAGTAAGCAAGAACCTTTAAAATACAATGCAATTTTAAAATCTATTAGAAACTTTTATTTTCTATAAATTTTCTACACCAACATTATATAGGATAGTGCTTTGGAATAGGTTGTAATTCACACTCTCCAAAAAATTAAAAAACCCAATAATATCTTGTGATAGGGAGAGTTCAAATCCACTTGCTACATTTTGTCCTGGGAAGCCCTTCTAATACAAGGGTCAATCATGAGGTCACATTAGGACCGAAAGAGTTACTCACCCTGCTTTGTTGGTCTTAGTGTAGAGATTTCATGTATTATTGGGGGTCACATGAGAAGAAAATCATGTGGGGACCTTCTCGAGTTGATTTCGGGCTTAGAGACCTTTCCTTTGCACGTGGATCGGAATGTCGACTGTTTCCCCAAGCATCATTCTCGTAATTGGTAACCTTAGTGACCTATCTATTTAGAGTCTTTAAACCAGGTGAATTTGGAGGGGAAAGTATTCATGGTACTTGGAATCATCGTTGGCCAAACTCACTCGAGCTCCTTGGAGGGTATACCCATGATTATGTGTGGGAGCTTGCACTAGGGTGTAATTCTATTAAGAAAGTTGTCAACGTAATGTTTCCACCCGATTGATCACAACCCCTTCTTTTCTCGATTTCGCAACGTTGGATTTCATCACCATCTAGTGAATTCGAAATAAGAAGGTTTGTTTGCATGTTTGATATCTAGATTGTATTAGTGAGTGTTGTTTGTTTCTCTAGTTGGCCATAGATTTATTTCATTCTTTATTTGGTGCGACCAACATCATCCCTTGTCGTTCACGTAGGATACAAGGGTTACCTCTGGAAGATTCAGAAGAATATGCTCCTTTGATTCCTAACTCACCAAAGGGTTCTCTTGAAGGGGCAATCAATAATGACATAGCCTATGATATTGGAATTTCTATTCCATTGGAGGAACCAATAATTCCCATAAATCCGTTATTGATTGTTGTATGAGATCCACTTTTGCTCTGGCTAAATTCATCGGGAGACGTTGTTGTTGAAGATTATACTGGAATACCTACTAGACCTCACATAGATTCTGGTGTAGATGATCCACTTTTTGAGAGTGAATTGTTTATAACTCCAGTTCATACTGCTGGATTTTTTAATCCTAGCTCCGTCTCTGCCCATTCTTTTTGGAGGACCTCTTCGGGAAATGATATTTTTGATAAACTAAGAACAAATCCTAATCAACCTATGGAATCACATACACATGTGACTTCCACTTATTATATAGTACCTTTAGATCATTTTACTGGCATGACCAGTAATGTTGTCACAGTTTTAGACCAATTGTTGGTTGGTTCTCACACAATTCTTCCTCTCCATCTCGCTAACTCTATTATGGTCTCGCAAGCTACACTTGTTTCTACCGAAAGTGCGGTAATCACTCAAGATCCTATTGGAACTCCATTTTTTCTTATATTAAATATTCCACTTCCTCCTGGGTATCATGCTTTGAATACTTCCATTGCTAATCTTGCCCAAAATCCATCTAGAGGGTCTAATCTTTTTGTTCCTCCTGGGTACAATGCTGCTAGAAGTTTTGTGCCTACACGTACCCAGGTTCTCTCTGGGGGGCCTAACATTCCTCCTCCACCTTCACCTAGAGGATATAATCATCTTGTCCCTATTAGCTCCAATCAAATTGGAGGCACAAGTAATTTTTTCTCTTCTGTTTTTCAAATTGTTGTTGGAGGTCAACCTCAAGCTGGGGGGAAACGTCAATTAGGAGGCCATAACCTAGTATATGGACACAATATCCCTGGATTACAATCTCAACCCTGGAATTTTCCTTTCCAAGGAAATCAACAACCACCTAGGGGGAAACCTCCTCAAGTTAATTCTTTTTTACCCCCTAATCTCGGGAAACCATATCCAACTTCTATGAATCCTACCTGGGGTCAAAATTTTCAATTTAATGCTCCTTTCCAAGGAATATTACCTAATAAACCAAATCATGTTGGCTATTCAAATCAAAATCCTCCACCACCAAATTTTTTAGGACTCTCTAACTATATATAGACTTCTTATGGTCCTACTGGTATACCTATGGTACTACCTCCTCAAAACTACCAGTTTCCTCAAGTGAACAGACAATTGTTGTTTCTTGCTACTTTGGATTTACCAGATTTATCTATTATTTTGAATGATCCTATTTTTCATTCTCCTTATTGGCCTATCATACGTGCCAAATTTCCCTCAGACATTCCTGAGTTTGACGGTCGATCAGGAGAAGACCCAAATAATCACATCATGACATTCCATCTTTGATGTTCATATAACTCCTTGATGGATGACTCTATAAGATTACATATTTTCCAACAAACTCTTACGGGTTCAGAAACCAAATGGTATATTGAATTACCACAAGGATTCTTCAATGACTTCAATACCTTAGCTATGGCTTTCTTAATGCATTACCAATTGCCAATACGATATGAGATAGGAACCAAAATTTTGAGTTCATTTAAACAATACTCTTCTACTCACATTTCCGATTATATTCATGAGTGGAGGATGAGAAGACGCTTAATCAAAGTTCCCCTTCCTGATCAACTATTGGTTGAGTGTTTTACCAAGTCACTCATTAGTCCTATAGCCCGTGATGTTGCCATGGGTGGTTTCAACACTGAAGAGAAGGCGATTAGTCGTGCTCAATATTTGGATCTCGTTTACTCATAAACAGACACACTATATGACTTGATCCATGATGTTCCTCGTCTATATACGAATCCAACCCCAACACCTACAATATATTCTCATGTTGTTGATGGCATGATTGGCACTTTTCATGCCGAGACTCAGTCTAAAAAAGCCAGTCATCCCAATCCCAAGTCTACTACTCCTAATATACAAAATAATCCTCCTCCAACTCCTTCTCCTGGTAAAACTTATGAAGTTGATTCGGTTTAATCTACACCTACCAATAAGAATAAAAATAAAAATAAAGGGAAGGGTAAGAATAAAGAGGGAAAAAATAATAGTCAACAATCTGATAAACCCAAGACTCAGCTTGCTGATGACAAAGACAAAATCAAACCTCATTATCCTTACCTTATCTGTGGTGAGGATCATTATACAAAATATTGTCCACGATGTGCTGAGGTTACTAAGTTCCTGCAAGGGACTGGGACACCTCCTACACTCGTTGTTTGGTCACAACCATTTCCTTCTCAACAACAGGCTGAATTTGTCATTCATGACCAACCTTTTCCCTCTACCACGTCTTATTTAATTATGTTTACTAGTGACTCCAAAAAGAACTAAGTTGCAGTCGCTACTCGAGCCAAAGATTATTCTCCTTCGAAAGAGAAAGTTGATGATTCTCCACCTTAGTTGGTTCAACTTCCTCCACCAACTTCACCTCCAAATGATCCTCTTCATCTCGAACGACTGGGTCTAGATACAATTCTTTTTCCTCCCCCTAAGGGTGTTGTTCAAAATTCGTCGTTTAATCCTCATGGACGTGCTACCCAAAACTACAGTATTGTAGAAGACCTTGCGCAAGCACCCTCTGTAATGTTAGCTCTCGAATTCCTTCAAAGTTTTCCTACTCAACGAAAGGCGTCATTAAAGGATATTGGTGGAATTGATCCTACTGATACAAATTTGATAATATTTGACTTAGAAGATCATATTCCAAGGCTTCCTCCTCAATTAGCATTTCAAATACAAGTTGTTGTGGAAAATAATAATATTTGTCGAACCATTATTGACGAAGGAGCCTCGACTTGTGGCATGTACGTTACCTGCTGGAAAGCCATTGGCTCTCCTGACCTTACCGAGTCACACAATACTCTCAAGGCTTTTAATGGTACAGGGTTTAAACCTTATGGTGTTCTTCCTTCGTTGTCTATTACGTTATAAGGAAAAGAGGTTAATTTTGAGGTTGAGGTCTTTGATGCACCTCTCAATTACAACCTTCTACTTGGATGTAGTTGGATTGATTCTATGTGAGCAGTTGTTTTTACTCTTTTCTGTTTGTTATGTTTCCTGCACCAAGGAAATTTCATTAATGTCGATCAACTGGACTTCTTTAATTCTAATTCACGTACTAGAAACGTACATTTCATTTCTAAAACACCTCCTGGTTGTGAGAATGTTGGTGTGGGTATTTTAAAAGATTCATCATTAATGGGTACATTTCCTATTCCACCACCCGATATTCCTCCTCCTTTTGTTGCCTCGATTAACATGATATTGAGATCTATTAGTGAAACTCCTGATTCTTATGACTCGTGGATAGTACCTAACTTTGATGATTGTCTTCGTTATGATGACCGAATGGATTTACGTCTGGTAGAATTGGCTTATCAAGCTATTCAATCGTCAACTCATTCTCCTCACTCTCTCTGTGATATGTCTCTTGATCCTTTTTACATGATATTTTTCACTGATGAGATGAATATGACAGTTATGTCTATGGAAGATACTCCATGGGATGATGGGAATCATCATTCTATTATTTTCCTGGAACCCGAGACCACGGAGAGTTATCAATGGATTTCGACTATGTCTACCATTGTTATTATTTCCTTTGTTCCTAAACCAACACATGATATTTTTTATGAAGGGAAATTATGCAATATTTCACCTACCATACCTCTTGACATCTCGATTAAACCTAGATTCATGGAAAATGTTCACATCGATGCCTCATGTTATGCTAATGAGGTCCATACTTACAAATCTCTTTTCCAAGAATTCTGTGACATTTTTTCTTGGAGTTACGAAGAAATTATCGACATTTATCCAGCTATTATTGTACATGAGATTAATACTTACCCGTATTCTAAACCCATTCAATAGATACTTCGCCCCGTACACCCACACAAATCTACTTCTATTAAGCTCAAAGTTGAAAAACTTCTTAAAGCCGGTTTTGTATACCCAGTGGCTTTAACTGATTGGGTGTCCAATATTGTTCTGGTTACAAAGAAACAAGGCATGATCCATGTTTGTGTAGATTATAGGGATGTCAACAAATCATGTCCCAAAGACAATTATGAAACCCCTTTCATTGACCATATTTTTGATGACTGTGCCGGGACTGAAATTTTCTCCTTGATGGATGGTTTCTCTGGTTATAATCAAATCAATATTTTACCTGCGGATCAACATAAGGATTCTTTTATTTTCCCTTGGGGAACCTTTGCATACCGGAAACTACCTTTTGGTCTCAAAAAATTTGGTGTGAGTTTTCAATGTGCTATGTCTTATGCTTTTCATCTCATTAAGAACATTGTACAATCTTATGTGCATGATCTACCAACACATTCTATGTGTCGTCAAGATCACCCGACACATCTACGAGCCATTTTCCTACACTATCGTTATTATCGCATACGATTGAATCCACATAAATGTGTTTTTTGTGTGGAGTTTGGACAACTTCTTGGTTTTATCATGTCTACACATGGGATTAGAATAGACCCTATATAGGTTGAGGCTATCCTCAATTTACCTCCTCCTTCCACACTACGCCAAATCCAAAGTTTGCAAGGGAAGGAAATTTTTTTACGTGATTAATTCCCAACTATATTGAATTAACGAAAGAATTTACTCGACTTCTTAAAAGGGGTTATGATTCTGTATGGGACGACACTACCAAAAAATCTTTTGAAGCTTTGAAACTCGCCCTTGACCCATACACCACTTTTATTTCCACCCGATTATAGCCAAGATCATTTCATGTACTTAGTTTCTTCGGACTCTACCATTGTTATGGTTCTAGTCCAAGAGGATGATTCGCATGATGAACATGTTATATACTGTTTGAGTTAGAGTCTCACGACCACCAAAAAAAAAATATTTACATGTGGAGAAAATGGCCTTGGCAGTTGTTCAAGGTGTTCAACATTTTCATCACTACATCTTATTATGCAAAACCACAGTCATTTCCGATTGCAACCCCATGCAACACATCCTTACTTGAAAATTGTTGGGGGGAAATTCTGTAAATGGATAGTTATTCTCCAAGATTTTTATTTGGAGTTTGAATGTGCCAAGTCAAAGAAGTCTTTGGTTTTTTCCGAAATGATATGTGACCTTCCCTCTATTGAAACATAAACTGTGGAAGAAGATTATTTTCCTGATGAATATCTATTTCTGATAAGTTCTAACGACATATGGTATGAAGACATTATCATTTATCTCCAAACCCAAAATTTTTGACCTGATCTTTATATCGTTGGACACACTGACTACACTGAGAGGGGGGGTGAACCATGTAGGGATTTTTTCAAAACATCCCCTTTACAAAACTCCTTAGTTAGCAATCACCATTTACTCATTACTTATTGTTTTGATTTATAACCAGTTAAGTGTGAGCATGCATCAACAACATATATCATCAATAAATCATCACCACAAGGAACACAAAGAACACAAAATGTATGTACAATTCTCTTTTTTATTACAGACTACAATCCTTGGGTTATAAACAACAACTGAATAGAGTACAACTCTACAAGAGAACCATATCTATAATGCAAGACTTAGCTTACACCCTCATCACCAACTGAGATGAGGCAACAATCCTCAATAGGTATGCGGCCTATCGATAGTGCAACATGTTCCCTACCAGTAGTGTAGCTTGCATATGTATGCGACCAGTCTGTACTACAACATGCGTATCACTTATGAGTTACTTAGGGTTTTATATTCAAGATGAACTCAGATCCTCTATAACCTTCAATCACATTCTCTTATGTCTCTTAGTGTCCAATCTGACCCATAACCAATCACAACACATCCAAGCTCTCCAAAAACTTACTCATGCTCCTCAATCATACAATATGAATTCTACTCAATCATGTATAAGAAATCAACATACTATAGAAATCATATCAGTATTGAATCATAGAGTTTTACTCACTCCATCAACCAACACAAACCAAATCACAATAGCCATACCAAGAATGCCTTAAGCATTCACCACACAAAAATCAAGAGTATCCATCAAGACAACAATGTCACCATACCAGAGTTTCTATGGAAGATCTGAGCCCATAGAATGGATATCTGAAACCTGCTTCAGTCTTCAAGAGCCTAGCACCAAATCAAACACAAGTCTTCATGACTTCATCCACTGTACATGCTATTTCCTTATTCATCCCACGTATGTACGAGTCCTGACTCACTGCAGCCCGTGTATGTATGAGTCCTGACTCACTGCAGCCCGTGTATACCTCATAAACTAGGGTTTCTAAACTTCTGAGATTTTTTCCGTAATGATCCCAGACTTACCAAAACTTTAATGCGTCCATGAGATCCTCCATATCTCCTCTCTCTCAGAACAGATCTTCAATACATGCTCAAGATATACACTACACAAGAGACCCTTGCCTCTTATTTATACTCTCCAAGTAACTTAGAAGCATATTCTAGGTCACTTTGCCCACATAGCCACTTTGTCCACATAGTCACTTATGTTCAACTTTGCCCAATTTTCCACTTGTCCATATATCCAATAGCCACTTGACCACTTAAACAATTTTCCTCTTTTTAGGGTTAACCACTTTCCATAATTAGAATGTTCTCCATTTACTTTATTATTTAAATAATCTTCCTTGATTTTGTCACTTCACTTTAATATTTAAATAATCCTTCTTGATTTTGTCACTTCACTTTATTATTTAAATAATCCTCCTTCTTTGCAAGTACTTATGACTTCTTTGACCTTTTGGGGCTTTAATCCAACATGTGAGGGTCCTTCAACTTTGTAAGGCCATAACTCTCAAAACGTGAGGAGTTATGTGGCATTCGACATACCACCAAAAATGGCATGACAAGCACTATCCATCTAGGATAGTTTCATTGACAAATTCACTAATATTAATCTCATTATTCTACTATTAAGCACGGGTTATCTAACCATACTTCTAGGATAACTCAACCGTAAAGCATCTTCCCATGAGGGATTTCACCATAATGGGACCACTTTGGATTTCATCCATTTGTACTCCTTACCAACCATGATAAGACAATAATGAATCATCTTTAAATAAATTCAACAATGCATCATATACCAATGAAACCACATCAATCCATCTTTATCTATGCATCATGTATCAATGGAAACTCATTGATCCATCTTTATCTATGCATCATATCAATGAAAACTCATTGATCCATATTCATCCATGAATCATATCAATGACAACTCATTGATCCATATTCATCCATGAATCATATCAATGACAACTCATTGATCCATATTCATGACATCATATGACTATGATTCCACTTGACATCTATCCATTCACATCAAGGTAAATACATATTACATGTTATGACAAGACATTGTTCATTTGACATCAATCATCAATCAATCAATCATTTGGAATCAATCAATCCCTTGACATCAATCAATCACTTGACATCAATCAATCAAAACTTTGTCATCAATGACAACATGATCCAACAATATCCCCCTTTATAATTGATGGCAATGCCAACATTATGTCAACACCAATCATTTATCTCAACATGTAGACAAGGCATTTCTCTACATCAATAGTCATCAATCACATCAATGTGACTATCTCTCCCCCTTTGACATCAATGGAAAAGGTTAGTTCTCTTATTGGGGCTGCTCCCCCTACTTTAACTCTCCTTGGGGCTTCTCCCCCTATCTGAATGCCTTTGATAATCTCTCCCCTTTTGAACAAGGGAAATCACACTGATGAAATGATGAATATATATCGCTCATTCTCCCCTTGTGATCATCGCTCCCCCTGGAACTATGCCTCTGTTCTCTTTCTTCAAATATAGGGCTATTTTATCAAGTATGCATCTGATTAATATCTCCTCCTAAAATAATGGGAAGAAGAATGACTCACCCTATGGGTATGTATCCCCCTATATTCTCTGTAATACAAACAATATGCTTCTGCTGCAAATGCTACTGCTCAAACAGATCATAGATAAACCACTCTTTCTATGACGTTCCTTGGACCTGTCCGTGCATAAAAACTTGTGTCATACCATAAAACAAAAAGACATGTCAATAATAAAATAGAGAATCATGAATAAAACATCAACCAGGTACATTATGTACCAAAATGTGTGCTCTCCATGCACAACATCCATGTACAATAACCATGTACATCAACACCATACAATGTGCCAAAAGATATCATCAATGGAATGTATCAACCATATGCCTCTACCAACAGTTCAACCATGTGTTTCAAAACAAGTTTCATATCACCAATGATATGCCTCTACCATGAACCAAGTGCCACAACCATCAAGTGTCTCATGTACCAAAGTATATGCTAATCAAGTAATACTAATGGTGTACTATCATCCAAACATATACCATCTATGAGTGTACCATCATGCACTAAACATGCATCACCACTTGTACCAAGAAGGTACATCAACCATGCACCAAAATGAATCCACAACAAAATGAATCCTCATACATGTATGCCAAATACACCACAAAACATGTGCCAATAAAACTTCTAGTAGGTGCCTCTACCAATGTACTAGAAGTGT
>WSFP011400004.1:0-26644 GCA_009831015.1 Picea engelmannii
TCAAAAATTACATCCCTACTTACAACAAATTTTCCATTGGACAAAAGTCGGTACCCTTTCTTCTCGTCAGAATACCCAATCATTGTGCATTTCAAGCTTCTTGAGTCAAGCTTGGTTCTTTTTTCTTTCGGAACTAAGGCATACCATATTGATCCAAAAACTCTGAGATGTTTAACTCGAGGTTTGAAACCAAACCATGCTTCATAAGGTGTGATTCTGTCCAAATAAGTAGTTGGATATATGTTCCTTAAGTAGATATATGTATAGATTGCTTCTGCCCAATATGTAGGACTTAACTTTTTAAAGGTTAACATGGATCTTGCCATTCCTAACAAGGTGCGATTAATTATTTCTACAACTCCATTTTGCTAAGGAGTGTAGACATTTGTAAGATGTCTTCTTATCCCATTGTTTGTGCAATAATTTTTTAATTCATTAGAAGTGAATTCCCCTCCATTATTTGTTCTGAGAGTGCCTATCTTTTCTTTAACTTAGTTTACAACAAGTTGGCGAAAAATTTTAAACTTTTCAAATGCTTCTGACTTTTGCTTCAAGAAGTAAACCCAAGCCATTCTACTGAAATCATCAATAAAGAGTAAAAAATATTTGCAACCACCTAAAGAAGTTTGTAGTGGTCCACAAACATCATTGTGAACTAGTTGCAACCGCCTATTTGCATGCCATGAACTTGTTGGAAAAGTCTCTTGACTTTGTTTTCCATAAATGCAAGCTTCACATTTTGCATTTTCCTTTTTGAAAGTTGGAATTCCCTTAACCATCCCTTGATTTTTCAATTGAGAGAGACTTTCAAAGTTGAGATGTCCATATCTTACATGCCACAATCTTATAGGTGAAATGCCTGTACTTACTGCTCTTGCAAAGTTAGAATGCCTTGGAATAACTGTCCCTTTCATCCTTAATAGTTTTCCATCTTCATAACTTGTCATCATTGTTTTCATATTCTGTTTGACTAGATTAATCTTAACTAAACCATCTTCCATAATCACCTGATGTACTGCTTGTCGAATCGTGACTAAAGAAAAAAAATTATTTTTAAAGGTTGGTACATACCATACATTTGAAATCATTCTTTCTCCAATGTCAGGTAAATAAACTTTAACTACACCTTTTCCATAAGGAGTATGTTTGGTATTATCTGCAAGAAAGATGGAATTAAGATGACATTCTTGAAAATTTCAAAAGAAGTCACATATGAAAATCATGTGTTAAGATGCTCTTGAATCTAAAATCCAAGCATATTCATAATCACTTTGAATATAGGTAGAAATATGTAATGTTGAAGAAGAGGTAAAGACATATTCTGAACCATCACCATCTCGATCATTTACAAACTGTGTTATGTTTTGATGAAACTTGGAAATTTTATCAATGGAAGTTCGAAAATCTTATGCATAATGACCAACTTTGTTACATCTTCTACAAACAATTTGACTTAAATCTTTTCCTCTGCCTAGATTCTGTCCTCTGCCTATGTTTTGAGTTTGTCCTCTGCCTTGAAAATAACCTTTGTCTTGATTGTTTCCTCTGCCTTGAAAATAGCTCCTGCCTGAAAAATTGTTTCCTCTACTTTAGCTTCGACCACGACCTTGTACACTATGTGTTGCTTGGTTTTGATTGAAATATCCTCCTCCTCTACTTCTAGAACTGTCAGTTGAGAATTTACTTGTGTTGGCCTCTGTGAAAAAAACATCTTCCCCAACTTGTTTTTTCTTTCCAAAAGTTTTGTCATGTTGAGATAACATTTCACTTAGCTCATCAAACGTTAGCTTTTCTAACTTTCCAGTTACTTGTAAAATTTCCAAAAAGTGTGTATAGGAAGAAGGCAACCCAACAATTAAAATTGTGGCCATGAAACTATCATCGACTGCTTGAAAACCAACATTTATTATTTCCTGCTTAATGTTCTTAAGTCTGGAAATATATTCATGTACACCACCTCCTTCAATCAATTTATGTTGGAGCAACTTTAATTCAAGATCAACTTTCTTTGATTTAGGCCGAGTATCAAATAAATCCTTAAAAATTTTCAAAGCAGACCATGCATCAGCAGTATTTTCAATGTGGACATACATCTCATCATTAACTGAAGATTTGATGAGTGTTAATGCTTTGGAATTTTTAATTTCCCATTTTTCTAATGTGGATACATCTATAGGTTTATTTGGCTTAGTATCTTCATTACATATATCACGCCAAAGTTCATTATACAATGAGATGTTTCCATGTCTTGTATGATTTTGTGCCTTCAAGTTTATCAGAATCAAAGAACAAATTAATTAACTTCGACATTGTTGTGTTGAATCTTCGCACAAAAAATAATCAAGAAAAAAAATATCAAGATGAGCAACACACCACACGCATCATGCAAAAAATGATCTATCGGGGCTTGGCCTTGACCCTCGTATAGTCATTGAAGTAGGAGAAAAATGATTGAGCTTTGCACTTGGCTCTAGTCAAATTCCAGGTAACTTTCAAAATTTTACTCCTTACAATGCTCTTGCAAATTTTGGTAAAACAAAATACCCCCCTCAAAGTAAAATTACTTTGAGTTACAAAAATTTGTTACCCCAAAATTACCATTACTACTTGCAGCGTGCAACTGGATATTATGGCTTTTGCTCGATAATTGCTCTGTAATACCACGTTTCTCAAATCAAGAGAATTCATATGTGCTTTGATCACTCTTGCTTTTGTCTCTACTTATCCCAAAACACAGAGAATGAAGGACTTAAAGCGTTGCACTGCGAATCACAAGCTTCTGAGTGTGATGTCAAGCTTTCTTACAGTTGGAATTTTGTGCATCGTTTCTTTCTAGGTGAATTAAATTCAATTTCAATGCAAAAATCGATGCAAATTTCTTTCTTCCACGATTTACAAACAAAATAAATAACCACAATGATTACCTCTTGGGACAGTGCTTCTTTGCGATAAAGATTGTTTGAAGATTCAGTCTCATATATCAATTTTGTTTCCCACCATAGTTGGTTTCAGAGTTAGTGATGTTGCTAACTATTTTGTTGATTCACTGAATTTGGAGAGATGCTAAATTGGAACGTATAACAAAATTTTGACACAAGAATTCCCTTCCATGCCTTTGTCGGCTTCACGCTCTTCTATTGCAGTGGCACTCTCCAACGAGATGACTGTTGGTACGAATCGACTCTTCTCAGTTCAAGCTACAATTATCACTTCACACAATTGTGCCACAACCTCCAGATTGGCACTACATGTCACATTGATTTCAATTTGAATTGTGAAGGATTCCTTCACTCACAAGCTCGAGCTTCTATTTGCAAAGCTTTGCAGCGACTGCTTTTTCAACACAACAATCTAAGAAACTGTCGGGTCAACATCCAGGGACAACTCATACCACAATAAATGTAAAACATAATACATAGAAAGTTAAAATCGTCGAATAATAAGACATGGACCTGCTACATCATCAAGAATATTTGTTGATTCAGAAAGCAATAATGGCAATAGTAAAATGCCTTACAAACACAAACATGTTTTGAGTTTTAACTATGATCTATATTGTAGTTAGTGCCTCTCAATACAACAGAGTAATGATCCTTATTCCACAGACACGTATAAAACTCTAGCTTATCGTAGCAGATAGTGTGTTGTCACTGTTATGATCACCTATATAATTAATGGCTTGGTTATTTCAATAGTGTTCTCCATATGTCTGTAACATTTTTATTTCAACGTTTTCCAGAAACGACGATTATTCTAACCGTTCAAATTTTACAGGTGGAAGAAATGCAAATCCTCTGGAGAGAAATAAGGATTTTGTGTAATGAGAGGCATAGATTCTTCTTAGGGGGAAATCGGGGTTTGCCAATGGGGCATGAAATAATTGCAGAAACAAAATATATATATATATATTCCCTTTTTTTTTTTAAATGAACAATTAACTGACCAATTTAACAGTGCGTCGACATTTTTCTTGGCCTGTAGAGCTAGAATCTTCTTCTCACATCAGCTAATCGCCTCCTCACGTTAGCTGCATTACTGAAGCTTTGATACCACAATAATGGCATCACCTCCTCACATCAACTGCATTACTGAAGCTTTGATACCACAATAATGGCATAAGTGTCCTCAGACACACATTTTTATTAAATAGGAAAAGAAATTACATATGAGAATTTGCAAGCGTTAAACGAAATGTCCTAACAAAATCTAGTTATGGATCACTTATTAAATAAACAAGTGTCCATTTACAATAAATGTTATTTTAGGAATCTTCTAACTATACTCTTAATTTAAAGCCTAAGATACGACACCTTTCTAGAGTCATATCTTTCACAACACTATTCTATTTTTAAATGTTTCCATTTATTAATCAAATATTCTAAATTATTAATTTATTATTCTAAATTAATAATTATTTTATCCTAACTTTTTATCTTATGATATTTGTATTATGTATCATCTAACAAGTTAACAAGTTGCTAGGATTGATACAGTTGTTAATCCATCAACACCAAGGCAGAGGTAGCTACATCTTTATACCATATATATAATACAATCAGAGGGTGCAATTCGCCTTGAATGGTGTTATCAGTTTTAAAATTGAAAGTTGGCCATGAATAATTTTTGTGTGTGAAAAATTTGTTGCGGGGAAGAGGATTTGGAGCGACCGATATCACCATTCAAAAACATACTTAGATTTCTCGTCTCCAAAATTGCTTGAAATTATTTTGCATCAAATTGGTGTGAAGTACTTTTACTGTGATCTCATGCTTAGAACATGTTTGTTTGGTGTAATTTTTTTAATACAAACCGTCTGCTTCTACAACGGCGCAGCAAACGCTCAGCTCTTTGACTGATTTGTAAGCGTTGTGGTTTCGAACATCTGACCAAAGAACCTGTGACCTGAAAAAAACGACGTGTTATTAACAATTAGGTCACTCATACTTAGCCATTACAGCCGCTCTTCCTCCACCGAATTGGTCATGAGTATATCCCAGTTGAATTAAATACTTTCATGGAAGGATTCACGAGCTCGGCATGTCAGCAATGGTATCCGCACGCTCATACAGCTGCCACCCTGATCTGACATTATGAATTTATGAGGCGTTTTCTCTCTCTATATATAAAACTTCTCAAGATGGTCTGTTCACCTGTATTTTTTTAAGTTGTTTTTCTGACTTCTTGCTGCGTCGTTAATCGAAGTGGAGCGACGATGCCCATGTCTGAGAACGGTGGGGATGTTAAGGGCCATGAGCTAGCTGGGTTCAGGAAGGCACAGAGAGCCGAGGGACCTGCAAGTGTTCTAGCCATTGGCACTGCTAATCCTCCCGGGATATTTTTTCAGAGCTCGTATCCGGATTTTTATTTCGATATCACCAACTCCAACGATAAGACTGAGCTCAAAGAAAAGTTCAAGCGCATGTGTAAGATCCATGTCTTAATTTGTTCCCATTCTCAGTCCAAGGATTTATTTTTCCTGTTTAATTTATGAAATTCTTTGGAACCAGTGAAGAAACAAACAAATAGAAGTATAAATTATAACTATATAAAATCCTGTCTATGTTATTTAGAATACTATAATGTTGTTTATATTGTCTGGATTAATGTTTAATGTCTGGAATAATTGGATGTAAGTTTTTGAAACTCAGATGTTTTGAATAATTGTATGTAAGTTTTTGAAATTCAAATGTTTTGAGTGGACATTTTATTCATCATCTAGGAAGGATAAGTGATAAGAATTGATCACTTTTTAACTCTTAACTCATATACAGTTTGTTCAATTAATCTAAAAAATCTAAACACTATTATAGTCAACTATAAAAACCTACACACCCAAACTTAATATTATTTAAATTACATAATAAAACATTTCATACATCTTTGTTATTTCAATTTTTCAGTGAATTCCTTGATATTACGCAAATCCAAACCAAAGTATAAGCATACCTCTTTAATATTTTTCTGTTATCAGCTGCCTACTGCTGCTCTGAACTCAAAGTGCATTAACATATAAAATATCTTTCTCCGAATTTTTTTTCTAGTGTTCTATTTTAGATCTCAATTTCTGATTACTGATGTGAGGTCAATAGTATATTGACATATCAAATATTTCTTATAAATGCAAAAATAACCTCCCCACAGATATTGTTGCTTTGCATCTGTCATTGAGTTAATGTTACAACTATATATTTTCTGACCTTCATTTGTATCAAATCCTAAGAGCCAATTTTCCATTCCCACCTGTTTTGAGCCATTTCAAAGGATGCTTTATTAAATAGGTCAAATAGGTTAGCACTTTATTAAATAGGTGAGTCTGTATTATGGGATAGTACAGTTGGTGAGATCTATGTACATTCTCTTGGTACAAGGGGAGGTTATCAGTTCAAGTCTTGTGTCCTTGGAGTTGTGGTTTAGCATCCTTATCATCCACGAACTTGGAGAAGTATTCGTGAGTTTCCGCTTATTTTCTCTGGTGAAAAAAAAAAGGTCCTTCCAATGTGAGTGAACACTCCACCCATCATCATTTCATAATGATGGGTGAAGTGTCCACTCCAACAAAATTAGTGAGTTTCTACCTATTTTCTCTGGTGAAAAAAAAGAAGGTCTTTTCAATGTGAGTGAACACTCCACCCATCATCATTTCATAATGATGGGTGAAGTGTCCACTCAAACAAAATTTATACACAGTTTATCTCCAAAAATAACTCAAACAACATTATAACTAACTGTGAAAACCTAAACAAACACATATTGTTATGTTGTTATAATTAATTATCTATTAAATGTGAAATCATCACCCTAACCTGCAAAATCTAGTTATAAGTGATGCTGCTACTAATTTGCAATTGGGATACTCAAAATCTAATTATAAGTGCTGCTACTAATTTGCAATTTGGATACTTGAAACTGAGCCCTAAACAGATAAGAAATTGTGATCTTTTTTCCTTACTCATCAACCATTTGAAGATCAGAACTAGTTAAGGCATGAAAGTACTTTGGTGTTTATAACTTGAGCAGGAAATATTGTTTGTGTGGGCAGGCGAGAAGTCTGGAATAAGGAAAAGGCACATGTATCTGACAGAAGAAATACTGAAAGCCAATCCCAACATCACAGCCCACTCGGCCCCATCCTTGGACGCCAGGCAAGACATGGTGGTGATCGAAGTCCCCAGGCTAGGCAAAGAAGCAGCCAGCAAAGCGATCAAAGAGTGGGGGCAGCCCAAGTCCAAGATCACCCACCTCATATTCTGCACGACCAGTGGTGTCGACATGCCGGGCGCGGATTACGCCCTGGTAAAGCTATTAGGCCTTCGGCAGACCGTAAAACGAGTGATGCTATATCAGCAGGGCTGCTTTGCAGGCGGATCGGTGCTGAGAATGGCCAAGGATCTCGCGGAGAACAACAGAGGAGCCCGAATCCTGGTGGTGTGCAGCGAAATAACGGCGGTGACGTTCAGAGGGCCGGACGAAGGCCACCTGGACAGCCTCGTCGGGCAGGCTCTTTTTGCGGACGGGGCAGCTGCGGTCATCGTGGGCGCGGACCCTATCCAGGGCTTGGAGAATGCATTGTTCGAGATTTGGTGGACCGGTGAAAACATATTGCCAGACAGTGAAGGAGCCATAGACGGGCACCTCAGAGAAGTGGGTCTTACATTTCACCTTCTCAGGTAAGGCACTGATTTTATATTAGATTTCTGTGTCCAGAAAAGTGAGATTTGGTTTCGCATTAATAATCTCCTTTCTGCTTCTCTTTCAGGGATGTTCCAGGGCTAATTTCGAAGAACATTGAGAAGATCCTGAAAGAAGCTTTTGATCAATTCGGCGTCAAGGACTGGGACAACTTATTCTGGATTGCGCATCCAGGGGGACCTGCAATTTTGGATCAAATCGAGGCCAAACTCCAGTTGGGTCCGACCAAATTAGAGTGCACTCGCAGTGTGTTGTCTGAGTATGGCAACATGTCGAGCGCTTGCGTGCTTTTCATTATGGATAACATGCGCCGGAAGTCTGAGGAGAGGGGGAGGAGTACTACAGGGGAGGGATTGGAGTGGGGAGTGTTGTTTGGCTTTGGCCCAGGATTGACTGTGGAGACCGTTGTGTTACGAAGTTTGCCAATATTAACCTCCTAAACACTGTTATGAAGTCTGTCCGGAGAACTCCAAGTAATAAAGTGAATGCTTGTAGGGGAAAAGACATTCATTATTTGAATGAAATTTATCAACAAAATTCAAAAACAAAAAAAAATACAGCTGCATATTTCTATTACAGGCAGTTAAACTAGCAACAAATTGATTGTTTTCGCATATTTCTATTACAGGCTAGTTTAAGTAGCAAAAAATTGATTGTTTTAATCCTGGAAGACAGTATTTCATTGGATTATTTTTTCTTAACCGTATAACGTTATAAAATTTTTGATTGTTTTAATCCTGGAAGACAGTATTTCATTGGATTATTTTTTCTTAACCGTATAACGTTATAAATTTTTTTAGCTCTGAAGGTTAGCTCAAGTCAAGTCTTCATGTCAGACTTGAAATCTCTGCCTCAAAAATAAGTTGTTGAGATTCTTTTGATTTTTAAATCTCTCTCAAAAATAAAAGTTAGAAAGGTTTTATCCTTAGATCTTTCCAAAAATAAGTGGAGAAGGTTATGAAATAACTCTCTTGATTCCTTCCAAGTTAAGCTCCATAATAAGAGTCTATTGTTTATTCAGTTTACCATCCCTGATTCATATTCATGGAGAAGTAAGACAATCAAAATTCTATATTCTATAATATTAATATTTACTTCATTCAACTTTAACATCACTACATATCCGTTTTATTTACTTAAAAATTAAAAAATATAATATATATTTTCTCATACTTTATTGGTTTAATTAACCCTATTTTATTTATTTAAAAATAAAAATAAAAATATTATATACATTGAATTTTTGGCTTACATGACTGGGACCTATTTTTTTTTTCTTACATATGTTCACTGAATTGAAACTGACAGATTTTTTATATGCATTATATGATTAGTAGGTTAAATTTGAAAGTAATTTACATTTATAAATAATAATAATAATAATAATAATAATAATAATATATTTTTAAGGTCACAGCCAAGTCAGCACACCAAATTTGGTGTATGAGACCCCCTTGTTTGTGGGACAAGGGACCCCCTTTGCCCAGCAATTTGACTGGTAAAGTCTAAGAAGGTATACATACCCTACCCCCCTCTGGATTTGAACCTGTGACCTCTTAAGAGGAAACACATATTCTTAACCATTAGGCCCACTCAGACTGTATTAATTGTTGTAATTAATATAATTTCTGGTTATATTATTGTTGTAATTAATATAATTTCTTATTCATTAATTTTGATAAAATATTATTTAAAAATAAATAAATAAATTCTTCCATCCTTCAACATTGATAAAATATTATTTAAAAATAAATAAATAAATTATAGTTTTTAAAGTAACTACTCTTTAGTTTTGTAACATTTCAAAATGAAATATGATAATAAATATATTTTATAATTTTGCTAAACAATCAATTCCAAATTTACAAAACAGCACCTACAAAAACTGTATTGTATTTGAAATTATATTATATTTTTTTAAGTAAATATTGTTGCTTTATAAAATCAAGGTTTTATTAAATAATAAATAATAAGATTATATTTATAAAAAATTGGAATAAACATGTGTTTGGTTTTAATTTGATATTTGATATTTTATAAAGTATTTTTCTTTTATAATGGAGTAATATATAGTTTATGGTATAGAATTAAAGTTAAATATTTTCAGAAAGTATATTACCATATTGAGGTAGTTTCATAAGATATTGACTTTTTTTGGAATATTATGTAGGCTAAAATTGAGTAAATTGAGTATAGCTTATAGAGTATGACTTAAAACTATTTTTTATTAACTAAGAACTCATCTTTTGAAACATAAGGAAACAAGTTAACAAAGATTCACACAAATGAAAATATGTACTTAAGGACCAATAAAAACTATATTAACAATACTTAAACTAATAACTCTTAAATATTATAAATTTTTCTCTCTTTATAAAAAAATGTACTTTATAAAATACTTTACCTTAATTATATTTAATCATACTTTTGGATAAAAACATTACCTATGTCTCATTTTCCCTTAAAGTAACTTTGTCTTTCCTTTTCAAAATGTTTAATGATAAAATTTTGGGAGCATTAAACATTTCATATGCCTTATATTTTAGAGGAGAGGACCACCGTGAAGTAGTCAATGTGGAGGTGTGGTCGTGGTACTAGAGTCTAGGAGTCGGAATAGCGTCGGTGCAAGTTAGTTGTCGGCTGAGTGTAGTGCAGACGATTGAGTGAAGGAGAGAAAGAAGCCAACAACAAAGGTGTGATGAGAAAGGACAATCACACGGGTAGAGAAGAAGCAACCACCATAGCCAATGAGGACCACAGCAAGGGTCGGGCCAACTAAGACAGGTCACCAACAACATAGGGCCAACAAGGACAACATGGTCGCCAGGGTAGGGCTAGTTGTCAACTAGGAAGTAGCACACTCGAAACCTAGAAATTTATCAGGCAACTCAGAGAGGAGGTTCATGTAGTAGGCAAAAATAGTCTGGCAACACCTAGAAAGGACTCGGGTAGCCTAGAAAATACTCGAGCAACAATAGAAGGTTGTGGGCAGCCCCGGGCAACTTCAGGAAGGGGTCCGAACAACGGGTCTGGGCAGTGAATCCAAGCAATGGGAAATTGGTCCGAGCAGTGGGAAATAGGACCTGAGCAGGGGTTTGGGCATCCAGAAAAAATATTTGAGTTCGTAGCAAATTTTGAGTTGACAAGTTTTATGTGGTGAGATTTGTTTGAATCAGAGTTCGAAGAAATCCTTCTGGCTTCTTGTCCTGAAGATGGATCCTGATATGGATTTGAAACGTCGACAAAAAAATGAACTTCTTATGGTTTCTCTGAACTCCGATTCAAATTTTGAGTTTTTCAGCAGGTTGTAGAGATGGCCGCACCTGGTTTGCGGTTTGAAGATAGGTTGGATGGGGTGTCCAATTATAGTCCTTGGAAGGAGAGGATCATGTTGGTGTTAATGGAGAACGATATTTGAGAGTTTTCCAACTCCATTGTGGCCCCACCAATGGATCCAAAAGATCTAGTCATCTAGAAGCAAAAGGACATGAAAGCCAAAAGGATTATTCTAGATGGAGTAAATGATCTTTCAATCCCTCGTTCTACTGGAAAGACAACTATGAGAGACATGTGGGAGGCTCTAAAGAGTTTGTTTCAGAGTAAGAATGAGAATCATAGAACAATGCTGAGAAAGAAGCTCAAAGACACAAAGATGATAGGATCAGACACGATGCCAACTTATCTCACTCGGATCTGATAGGTTCGAATTGGCTACAATCGGGGAAGCAGTGGATGATTCAGAGTTGGTGAGGACAACGCTCAAAGGCTTCACGAAGGAGTGGACACTTTTCATCAAAGGAATCGTGGCACATGAGAAGCTCCCTGATTGGTCAAGGTTGTGGGATGACTTTGTTCAAGAAGAACTTGGAGATGAAGATCTTAATGGAGGTCGGTACAAGAATGATGATGAGAACGTTGGTCTTTCCATCCATGCAAAGACGGGAAAGTTAATGAATTTTTTCAGTGGAGAGTCTACCTCTCAAGCCGACAAGAAGAAGGACATGAGAAAAGTCAAGTGCTATGCATGTCACAAATTTGGGCACTATGCAGGTCAATGTTTGAACAAGAATAAGGGTGGAAATGAAACACAACCAGAGGTAGCTTTGTCAATAAAGGCTCAGGCGGATGAGTTTTCCAATATGTTTGAGAAGGAGTTCTTACTTGTTTCCCATATTTCTTTGGGCACCATATTAACTAGTGCATGGTTACTAGATAGTGGATCCATGTGTCATATGATAGGAGCACGAGAGTTGTTTGAGAGCTTCTGTAATGTCCCTGATTCGAACCCTTTGTAGTTGTACATATAGTTTGGTGAGTCGTTGGTACCAATTGTAAAAGTATATGTACATTTAGGTTGGTGAGTCGTTGGCGCTAAGTTTTGATGTTGTGTGCACTTGAGTAGTGCGTGGAGAATTGTTATCAAAGACAGGGTGCACACATTTTATAGTGTTGCGCGCACCTAGGTAAGTGCACACATTTCACAGGGTTGCGCACACTTGGGTAAGTGTGTGGTAATGACCTAGGAGTGTGTGAAGAGTTGAGTTATATATGTGTATATATATGATTGTTTATGTATTGAGGCAAGAGGGCCTATGTGATTATGAGGTTGGTGAGTCGAGACACAAATAGGCCAGTGCACATATCCATGTAAGTATAATCATTTTTATTAATAATATTACATCGTTGCGTGCAGACAGACTCAGACAAAAAGAGATGGGGGGTTGACTCCACTGGAAAAGGGAAAAAGGGGGTGGGACTTAAGTCTTAGGGAATATTTTATAATATTTTCGAAAAAGTGTAATGTTGGATAATTATTTTATGCTAAGTTCTCGAGGGTAGGGAACGAGTCACCAAGTGGTTTAAGCTACTTCTTAGGGTGGAAGATGTCAAGTTTAAGGCATGCAATATATATTGATGGTTTTAGTGTATTTTGGGCATTATTATGATTATTCAGAAGATTATTCATGTTCCAGGCTCTCGTGTGCAGAAGGGGGTCAGACTATATGGAAAATCTGATTATTCCTTATCTGCACAAAGAAGCTTGTAAGGATTTGCGGGGTTGTAATTAGAGTTTATTTTCGAAGAGGTGGGTTGTCAGGCCCATGAGAACTCTTTCTGGGTGAGAGATTGGTTGTTGAGAAGTGGGTTTTCAAACCCGTGAGAATACTCTCCATGTGAGATTTTTGTTGAGAATTGTTCCCTTGTGCATTGAGCATTAGTCATAGGGCTCAGAGACTTCCTCTCTGGCATGTTGTTGGTAACCCTGGAAGGGAAGTGGGGCAGTCGAGGGATTGTTGAGCAGAGAGGGGGCACACTTCCTTTGGTGTGACAAGTGTATGGGGAATGAGGGACTATGGGCTAGTTGCAACAGCGAGCGCCTAAGACTGAGCAATTATGTTGAGAATCAGACCTTAGTCTGGCATTAGGAACCCTTTTGCCCTGATGGATTTAATCCCTAGCTCGAGGGTGACATGTTGCTGAAATATTATGAGCAACAGAGTCTATGGATGGGAGGAACGACTGAGTTATAGGCGCAGTTGGTGACTTCCATAAAAGATAAGTGTTCTTTATGTGTTGTCTTGTTTATTGTGTGCTTGTTTATCTATGTTTGATATGGACAATTTTTTTATGTCGTCACATATAAATAAATATTGTTATTTTGTTTAATGTTGCTTGCCCATGTAAGTATGGTGCTTATAGCCTGTATTTGTAGTCGTGCATGGATATGACAAATGTTGATAGTCTTTCATGTTAAGTTAACCTTGTGATTTTGGTTATGAGTCTTCAAGAAGAGGATTGAGTGGTTGGGTGCGCAAAAAAGTAGCATGTGTGCACAAGAGCCTGGAATTCATGTGTGTGTTCAAGGTAATAGACCCCGTGCATAGGGAAATCAGAATTGGTGTGTGACATGAGGGCGGTTGTGCACACGGTTGTGTTGTGTGATCAATATGTTGGTGCACGCGGTTGTTTGAGTTACTTCCATTGCTTAAAGTTGTGTTAAAAGGAAAAGATTAGTGTGGCACATCTCAGTTCGAAGGTGGGAACTCTACTTCAAGTGATATTGCATATCCTATAGTTTAGTATAGTATCTGCGTAGTAGATATTTGGAGTAGCATGGCCTAGTATTATGTTTGGGATGTTATAGTTTGGTTGATTTAGAGCTACATAAGTTAAGGTTGTGTGATGTATCCCAGCCTGGGGTGGTTGAGGACGTTACATTATGGTATTAGAGCATACTTTGAGAGAAGGTTGTGTGATGTAGCCCAACCTGGGGTGGCTGGGGACATTACATATTGGTATCAGAGCTATTAATTCAATACTGGACTTGTATGGGCCAGAGGTCAACAAGAAAAATTAGATCTCCAGTTTCAACACTGAGACTACATGAGTTGAGTTCTACTTCAGGAAAAATTTAGACTCTTAAGTGGTTGAATTTGGAATATCAGTGTGGCCATCGTGCACATTAAGTAAGAATGTGCATATGTGCGCGCTAAATTCATGATATTGCGGAGTGCGGCACTAGAATAATACAGTAAATAATGGTGTGTGAGTGTGCGCACTAAAGGTTTGGGACTGCACAAAATAAAATTGTGATGCATGTGCATTACTGATATGTGGTGTACAAGTTAAAAATTGACATCGCACATTGACATGTGTTGAATACTAGTGTGCACATGAGATTTGGCAGGAAGGATTCTAACAAGATGGTGCACAGTTTTCATGAAGTTGTTTCATGAATTCGTCTAACAAATCTTGTTGTCTGCACATTTTGCATAACTAGCAGCTATTAGAGTAGGGCAGAATCAGTGCAGAATGTTAAAAGCATGGAAGATGCGCAGAGGACTTACAGTTATGATGACGAATTCGAGGATTTGTATGTCGGTTTGGGTGTTAATGGTACATAATCCAAGGAGGAGCACATGAATTTAATAGAAACCATAAAAGGATTGCAAAAGGATGTCCAAAGATATAAGGATAATAATGAAAGGCTTATGAGAGCCAAGGCACAACAAGATGACTTCAATGTCATATTGATGCAAAGTCTGGACATAATAGAAAAAAATATGGATAAGGAGATAGAGTCAACTAGGTCAAGAAGTCGCAGGTCTCATGATGAGAAAATAAGAGAAGCGAGGAGTGTTGATAGGAATCATCACCACTCACCAAAGAATTATTTTAAGAAAGCGCACAGTAATTCGAGTCCATCTCCTGTCAGAAATCATAAGAGAAGTACTGGGGTGGACAAGCTACAGGGAGAAATGAATAAGTTCAAACCTCCTACCTTTGACAGTGAGCACAAGAAGGATGAGGATGCAAAGACTTGGTTGTTGGGTATGAGGAAATACTTCCAGCTGCATAATTATTATGCGCAGGAAGAAGGAAGGATTGTTAGCTATCAACTAAAATGAAAGGCATCAATGTGGTGGGTTTCCTTCATGTATCAGTGACAAGATACAATATGATGACCATAAGACATTGGAGGAAACCATAAGGCACGCTAAGTGTCTTTATGAGAAGAAAAAGGGAAGACCAATTTTCAAAAAGGCTTGGGAAGACAAGATGAAAAGGAAGGTGGAACAAAGGAAGAAGGGGGATAATCCACCATTTTTCAGAAATACTGCACAAGGATAACCAACTCTCCAAGAGTCCAGAATGTGGGAGACAGTGGGGAAAAACCCATGGCAGCAATTTATTCAGTGTTGGAAGTGTGGCGGAAATCATATGCGTAGAGATTTCCTTCAAAGAGGTGATAAAGCGAGGATTATGCACAGTGTACAACAAGTTGCGACAATTGAGGACATGGGCATAAATGTGCCAAGGATTTATGCATTCCTGGATTTCAAGAAGGATGAGTTTTAGTCGCACATGATCGAGGTGGAAGGTAAGATTAATGACCAACCCATTGCTATTTTAATTGACTCATGAGCTAGTGATAGTTATCTGGATCCTAAGATGGTGGAAATATTCCATTTGCCAAGAAGCAAGCTTGGAAAACCTTGGTTGGTGCAATTAGCTACATGAGCAAAAAGGAAAATTAATGAGATGATTAAGGCATGTCCAATGGAGATGAATGGACTACGCACAAAATTTGATTTGAATATCATACCTTTGGGTTTGTATGATTGCCTCATTAGTATGGATTGGTTGGATGAGCACCATGTTGTACTGGAATGTTACAATAAAACATTTACTTGCTTGGATGAGGAAGGGAATTTAAGAACAAATCAAGGAATTCCAAGAGTTGTAACTATCAAAGAAGTTTCATTCTTGCAACTGAAGACAAGTTACAGAAAATGATGTCAAGTATTTGCAGTGCACATGGAAGAGACACCTAAGGATAAAGTGCCAAGTATTGAAGACTGTGCAGTATTGAAAGAGTATAAGGATTTCTTTAAAGAGATACCAGGATTGCCTCCAAAAAGAGATAATGATTTCTCTATAAAACTGGTGCCAGGAGCAACACCTGTATCCAAGACTCCTTATAGGATGAGTACGCCAGAGTTGAAGGAGTTCCAGATGCAACTTGAAGAACTTCTGAAGAAGGGGTATATATTCCCAAGTGTGTCACCTTTGGGTGCACTAGTTTTGTTCGTGAAAAAGGAGGATGGTACAATGAGACTTTGTATCAACTTCAAACAGTTGAACAAGGTAACAATAAATAACAAGTATCATTTTCCAAGGATAGATGACCTCTTTGATCAGCTACGAGATGCACATATATTTTCAAAGATTGATCTCATATGTGGATATCACCAAGTGAGAATAAAAGAGGAACAAATCAGTAAGACTGCCTTCAAAACAAGGTATCGTCATTACGAGTTTATAGTCATTCCATTTGGGTTGTCGAATGCACCAGTTGTCTTCATGTGTTTGATGAATGGAGTTTTCAAAAGTTATTTAAATAAGTTTTTCATTCTATTTATGGATGACATACGTATTTATTCAATGTTTAAATAAGAGCACGAACAACACTTGAGGATGGTGTTGCATGTATTGAGGGAGCATCAACTTTGTGCAAATTTGAGCAAGTGTTCATTTTATCAGCGACAGATTCATTATTTGGGTCGCGACATTTCAAAGGAAGGAATAGTTATCGATCCAGAAAAGATAAAATTCATTGAGGAATGGTTGACGCCAAGAAATGTCGCAGAGGTGAAGTCCTCTATGGGACTTGCAGGTTATTACAGAAGGTTTATTGAAGAATTCTCACATATTTCACATCCAATTACATCTTTGCAAAAGAAAGGTGTGCAATTTGAATGCTATCAGGATTGTGCAAGGAGTTTTCAGCACTTGAAAACTGTGTACATGTATATATGATGCATTGAGAACAGTGCATAAATAATGGGGAGGGGAATGTAATATCCCTGATCCGGACCCTTTGTAATTGTACATATAGGTTGATGAGTTGTTGGTACCAATTGTAAATGTATATGTACATTTAGGCTGGTGAGTCATTGACAATGTGTTTTGATATTGCATGCACCTGAGTAGTGCACAGAGAACTGTTATCAAAGATAGGGTGCACACATTTTATAGTGTTTCATGCACTAGGGTAAGTGCACACATTTCACAGCGTTGTGTGCACTTGGGTAAGTATGTGGTAATTACATGGGAGTGCATACAAATCTAAGTTATATATGTGTATATATATGGTTGTATATGTATTGAGGCAGGAGAGCCTGTGTGATTATGAGGTTGGTGAGTTGAGACACAAATAGGCTAGTGCTTCTATCCATGTAAGTATAATCACATTTATTAATAATATTACATTGTTGTGTGCAGAAAGACTCAGAAGAAAAGAGATGGGGGGCAGACCCCACAGGAAAAGGGAAAAAAGGAGGTGGGACTTAAGTCTTAGAGAATATTTAAAATATTTCCAGAAAAGTGTAATGTTGGATAATTATTTTATCCCAAGTTCCCGAGGGTAGGTAACGAGTCACCAAGTGGCTTAAGATACTTCTGACGGTGACAGATGTCAATTTTAAGGCATGCAATATATATTGCTCGCCTTAGTGTATTTTGGGCATTATTATGATTATTCAGAGGATTATTCATGTTTCAGGCTCTCCTGTGCAGAAGGGGGTCGGATTGTATGGAACATTTGATTATTACCTTATCTGCATATAGAAGATTGTAAGGAGTTGCGGGGCTGTAATCAGAGTTTACTGTCGAAGATGTGGATTGTTAGGCCCGTGAGCAGTCTCTCTAGGTGAGAGATTGGTTGTTTAGAAGTGGGTTTTCAAACCCGTGAGCATACTCTCCAAGTGAAAGTTTTGCTGAGAATTGTTCCTTGGTGCATTGAGCATTAGTAACGGGGCTCAGAGACTTCCTCTCTGGACTATTGTTGGTAACCCTGGAAGGAAAGTGGGGCAGTCGAGGGATTGCTAAGAAAAGAAGGGGCACACTTCCTTGGGTGTGACGGGTGTGTGGGGAATGAGGGATTGTGGGCTAGTTGCAACAACGGGCACCTAGGACTGAGCAATTATGTTGAGAATAAGACTGTATCTTGTCACTAGGAACGTTTTTTCCCTAGTGGAGTTAATCTCCAACTCGGGGGTGACCCGTGCTGAAAGCTTATGAGCAAAAAATTCTATGGTTGGGAGGAACGTTTGAGTTATTGATGCAGACCCCCCCTCCTATCCTAAGGGCTGTGCGACCTCTCGGTCTAGGATCGATCAAGAATCTGAGTTTGACTGACTCTTCGGCCCCTCAAGAACCTCAAATTCACTTATCAGGCCCTCTTTCCCTTAGTGTGCAGGTTATATGGAACCCGTGGCCTTCTCCTTAACACCTTTGGAAACCTTAGCGTACTTAGGCGCTAACTCTCTTGGTTAAGCCCTCCCTTTAATGTGACCAAGGCTATGACCAGTCGCCTATTCAAAAGGCACATCGCGATTTCGCAGTTCGCGACTTCTACATGTGAGTCACTCGGACTCTCTCGAATTCCGAAATCCTGACAGGAGCCTAGCGTGTGCTATTCCCTCGGTTCTCCTTCACTAATGTGACCCTTAGTTGCGATCGTGGGCCAATCTTTCAATTGTGTCGCGATTTCACTGTTTGCGACTCGTCTCCCTCTGGACAATTGACGATCTGGATCTCTCCTCGATTCGACAACTCAGATCATATCGCGATTTCGCGTATCGCGAGTTCTTGCAACTCTTGCCCCTGATTTCTCGAGTCGTGAAATCCCGACAAGGTCAGATCTACGTTTCAGCGCCCTCCTTCAATCAACGGTTGTGATCGTTTCGCGATTTCGTACTTTGCAAGTTCTTGTAGCTCGACCTTTGACTTCTTCAAGTCACGAGTCAGCGAAATGTTGAGATCACGCCACGCGTCCTCCTTGACGATGGATGGTTCAGATCTTTTCGGTGTTTCGTGACTTTGTTCCTCCTGTGTACTTTCAAAGATTTCAAGTTACTGCACTTTACCTTGGTGAGACGACCACAATCCATTTACGCTCAAACCAAACGGTTGAGATATTTATTCCTCTACGCTTGCTCCTCATTGTCTGGATGCTGATCAGATGGTCCAGATCTCTCCCTCTGAGCTCAAGCTTTTTTCAGACTTAGAAGATTTTTCGAAAAGATTCAAAGGTTTCGACCTTTGTCCTTCCTGCGAGTCTGCTTCTTGGATCTCGTTCGCACTTCTTGGAAAGTGTTACTCCTCTTGAGCTTGATCTTCTCAAAGATTTGATCTCGCAAGCACTTCTTACTTTTCTGGGAAATTCGTCAAACTTAGATCCAAAGATTCTTGAAAAGAATCCTTTCTCGCCTTCCTGACGTTCCTCGGCTCTCGTTCTTCGACTTATTTATGGAGTCGCTTCGACTCTTCATCGAATTCCAGGTATGTGCACTCTCTGCAACAGATCTTTACACAAGATTTGAGTTTTTGCGACGACTGTGAGCACCCTGCAGCAGACACTTTTCACTTCCTTCAAAGAAAATCTTACGTTATTTCTTCTGATCTTCACAAGTCAAAACAGACCCTGTCAACGCACTCCTTGCGAACTGTGTGCACACCTTGCATCGCTCATGAAGAAAAGCGAATTAAATTCTATGCAAACATTTCAAAGCTACATACACTCGTAGCAAGATTCATTCATTCTTGAAACAAACAACAATAACAGGGTATCATGGACAACAACAGGCTCACACATTTGGATCAATTTTCCTCTGTTATCTTCATTCAGAATCAAGAAAATGGTTACAGTAAAGTTCAAAGGAACAACTATTGTTCACAACTCCTACTTTCTCATAACTATCGTAACCCCCCTTTTGGGCGTACAAAACCTATCTTTATACAAAAAACTAACTACTATCTAATTGCGGTTACATCGAGACTAGGGTTAAACTCCCAGGTCACGCGTGCTCATTTTGTCTCCACGCGCGTGATCTTTCCTCTTTTGTTTTCTATCAACTTTAAAATATTGCAGTACCGGTCAGCGTTCAAGATTCTAAATTGGTCCTCAGGCACTGAGTTGTCCTGCCATGTGTACTTGTTGACGATGCTTCTGCATCAGTTATGCACGCAGTTGGTGACTTCCATAAAAGATAAGTTTTATTTATGTATTGTCTTGTTTACTGTGTTCTTGTTTACCTATGTTTGACATGGGTTAATTCTTGTATGTTGTCGCATATAAGTAAATATTGTTATTATGTTTAATGTTGCTTGCGCATGTAAGTATGGTGCTTATAGCCTGTCTTTGTAGTCGTACATGGATATGACAAATGTTGATAGTCTTTCCTGTTAAGTTAACCTTGTGATTTTGGTTGAGTCTTCAAGAAGAGGATTTAGTGGTCGGGTGTAGAGGAAAGTATCATGTGTGCACAAGAGGTTGGATCTCATGTGTGCAATCAGGGTAATAGACCCTGCACACAGGGAAATAAGAATTGGCGTGTGATGCCAGGGTGGTTGTGTGCACGGTTGTGTTGTGTGATCAATATGTTGGTGCATGCAGTTGTTCGAGTTACTTTTGCTACTTAAAGTTGTGTTAAAAGGAAAAATTTAGTGTGGCACAACTCAGTTCGAAGTTGACCGCACTACTTCAAGTGATACTGCGCAACCTAGATTTTAGTATAGTGTTTGTGCAGTGGATGTTTGGAGTAGCATGGCCAGTAGTATGTTGGGAATGTTACAATTTGGTTGATTCAGAGCTACATAAGTTAAGGTTGTGTGATGTATCCCAACCTAGGGTGGTTGGGGATGTTACATTCTGGTATCAGAGCATACTTTGGGAGAAGGTTGTGTAACATAGCCCAGCATGGGGTGGTTGGAGACATTACAGCTTCACAGAGTCAGACTCAAATATGCATGTGGAACTTGGTATGGGAACCAAGCATGCAGTGAAGGGATATGGAATAGTGTTATTCTAGATGGATTCAGGAGGTGTGTTGAGAGTGATGAATGTGCTATGGTTGCTAGAACTCGGAAGGAGTGTGCTTTGAGTCTCGTCAGTTTAGAAGAAGGGCTTTGATGTATTATTCTAGGATGGACATTGATCAATCCTAGAATATCTAGCTCATACACATAAGATGTTCTTCGAGTTAGAGAGAGAAACTTGTATAGGCTAAACGGCTATCCTATGCGAGCAATGGAAACTCATAGAGTGGCAGAGAACAAGGAGCAAGTAGCTTTGAAGGATTAACAACTCAAAGGGAATCAAATTTCAAATTCAGGTGGGAAGGAGCAACCTTCCAAGTCTGTCAAGGAGTCATGGTATGAGATGACCATACAGGATGCTTAGGAGTAGGAGGATTCTAGGAGAATGATCAAAGACAATTCTTTAAGGAAAGGTCCAAGCGAGATGGCAAGGATAGCTTTCTTTCAGAGGGAGCATCCAATCAGGTGGATTGGAGAGTAGCCATAGTGGCATATTTGACAGTGAAGACAGAGCCACCTCTAGGTGGTAGAAGTACCTTCCTCGCTAAGAAGCAGTGTTGATGTATTTATCATTGGACATGTACTTCCACATAGGCTTGGTGTCTATCATGTGGAAGTCGTTCGTAATGCCTCCCAAAACCTTATGAAATTCACTTTATGAGTATTTATTAAAGTGAATGATCTTTTATATTAATGTGAGATTAATTAACTTAAATGCCTAAGTTTTTGGCATTAGTAACTTAAGTGAGAGTTGATTGAATCATAGCCATTAGATCTAAAGTGAAGGTGATATCTAAATCTCGAACCTTGATCACTTTAGAGATCTAGGATTTAGGGTTAAATAAATGTTATAAAAGGCAGCCTAAGTGAGAGGATGAGACACACTAAGTGGGCAATGAGGAGATATCATTGAGTGGGTAAAGAGAAGTTCATCCAAGTGTGAGTGGGCAAGGCAGAGGAAAGGTGCAAAGGGGCAACAAGGGAGATAGAAATCAAGTGGGCCAGGCTATTTTTGCATTGCATTTCTCTGATGGGCCATTATCCTAGAAAGGGATCCCAATGATTTTATTAATAAAATCAAACTCATATTTGGTTTTCCCTTCAAGGTTTTTTCTAGGGGTGTTTACCTAGATATCTTGTGCAATGTGATTGGTTTCGTATTTAATGCTTTCACTATAATTTTGATAAGTAACCTAGCTGTGCATTTAGTTAATGAAGTGATTTTATTGGAACTAAGTGTCGAGTGCTAGGTTCAAATAAGTTAACAAGCATGATAAAGATCAAGCATTAACGTGTGCAAGAGTTAGATGGAAGAGTGTACACATGACAAGTGTGACAAGAGCATGCATGATTATTGTGACTGGAATTGTTGTGTTGATGGAAGATGAAAGGTCACAACTTGAGGAAGTTGAATAGATGGGGAAAAATCCAAATGTTAGGAAGGTAGGTGCAGTGACAAAGAGAGAGAAAATAAGTATTGGAGAAATTGTGTTGATATGGGAAAGTGACCCTCATTAACCACGTAGGTTTGCTCGATGAAAGAGATCAATTATACATTTCTCCATTGAAATGGAAAGCCCTCTTATTATGTCTTGACTTCCTTATGCAAGGTAAGATGTTTTGTTATGCTCTCTATCTAATATAATCTTATGAATATAAAATGTAAGAATCAAAATAAAGATGGGTTGAATGAGGGGAATGAAATGTTATAAATGCAACTTGGAATGTGAAAATTATTAGTTGAATCCTAATTAAAGGAGCAACGAACAAGATATGGAAATGAAATTGATAGTATTGACAATAGTTCCACTATTGTTAGAAATGAACCTAAATTAAACCCTCCTAACTCCCTCTTGAAGTGAAACCATCCAACAGCTAAGAACACTTCCCTATCACAAAACTAGTTAGTAACCAAGATGAAATGAAACATGATTAGACATATGTCAATAGAGAGAATAGTCCACTAGCTAAAGTATGTGCATAATTAGAGATCTAGAGCGGCCAATAATAGTCTCACGTCATTGAGAATCTTCCTATCCCATATCAGGTATTGGAAAGCATAACATAAGTGAGAGAAAACATCATAAAACTAGAATAGTCCACAAGTTAGAATGCTCACACCCATAAGAACCAATAAAACTAGGAAATGAGAGAATAGTCCCAAGACCAAACACAGTTCTACAATAGACCTATAGACACACTAGACAACAACAATCTTTGTATCAACATAGAAAGATAGTTTACAATGCCAAAAATAGAACAAGTTTTTCTTGAATGCAAAGCCTCTATTTATGGTTTTAGTTTGTGATTCTTGGACTTCCAACTTCTTGACTCTTTAGCTACCCTAGATGATTCTTGATCTACTAGTTCTTAACTTATTACAAAGTTTGTCTTATTCTCACTTTGACCAGTCAAACCATTTGTGACAATAAATTCTTCATGAAATTACAAAATATTGCTCACACAAGTTAGGTTTCATCAAAATATTCTCAACCCAATCATATACACTCATATTGCTTGGATGACCACCTTTTGCTTTTGCTTGCATATTTTTAGCACTTTGATTCTCAATCCTACCTTGGTTTTCATTTGGCTAGAAATTGTGTTGTCCTTGCATTCATTGCTCGGTTGGGAATATGGTTTTCCATCCTCCTTGCATTTCTATTCAAGCATGTAGCTTGCTCAACAAATGGTTTTTCTTTTAAGTCCGATAGATACACTTTCCATCCCTCATGTTTTCTTTGGTTCGGGAATGCCCTCTTCAGTGCTTTGGTTTGGGAATTCACTCTTTCTCCTTGCACTTGAAATCCTTGTAAGAAAATGACATAAGATCATGCCCATATTAACAAGATACTTATGAGATAGAGGATAGCATACTAGCTTGGTTACCCAATAGTTTGCTAAACAATCATAACAAAAAAACCAACAAAAGTAATTTAACAAAGAAAATGTGTGTTTTATTAGCAAAAAAGAATTAAACTAATGGAGAAAGAATTGATGAATAAGATAAAGGTGAGATTGTTTTCCCTCCTATGAATGCACAATATCATCTTTGCATCTTCCAATTGTTCATGGAAGGATAAATTGTACTTAATTCATTATTTAAAAGATCATTGCCATTTTTTAAAAATAAATTCCATAAAAAACTAGTAACTAAGGCTGCCATGGAGTATGGCATTCATAACAAATCAATTTGGGGTTAACAAGTATGAGGAATGTGATTTTGAACTCATACTTGATTTCTAGGCAATGTTTAATGGTCGTGGTGTCTTCTACCTGCCCCATTGAAAAAACCTACCATTTAATTAAAAGTCTTATGAGACTTAAATAAGACATAGCATCTGTGAGTTAGTCATTGGTTATGCCTTTAAACAAGTTGGTTTATAGGTATTTGGGCATAAAAAACATGATTCCGGACTTAGATTCTTTCCAACGATTATTGCATGTTCTATGCCACCTCAAGATAGCTCAGTTACCTGCAACACTCATTAAAACAATTAATAAATAAAAATGCAATTGTGAAATATCATGAAGAATAAGAATAGATTGTGATAAGCATGAAGAAGCCCATATAAGCTCAAGCACTATCAAGTTAAGATCTTTAGGCAAGATCTTGGCTCCAAAGTTCCCTTGTGAAGAAAAACGTTGCTTTGGCCATCCCAAAGAGTAAAATACATCTTGTCTTCATCCAATGTGCTATGGTAACTGCTCCAGTGATGATTTTTTTCCTATTGGTAGATTTTTTTAATTTCCTAGGGGTCCAATGGAGGCTTAAATATCAAAATGCACTCCTTGGCTCTCTACGAAGCAGTGCTAGCAAAACCTTCGATGATGCATTTTAGTTGCTTGTGCATTTTCCCTCTCTTTGGTGTAGTCCAATGAAGTCTCAAAGGAGAAAACACATCGCTTCACTCTCTAGGTAGGAATCCCAAACCATATAGAAAGCCAAGGAATTCACTTTGATCTTTAATTCTTTATCGAACCTCTAGGAAAGTAAAAAAAATGAACCATTAGGAAAAAAAACATCACCAATGATTCCCCAAATTTGATTAAGAATGCTTGTAAGGTGAGATGCACAATACCTTTGTGTGCCTTAAAAGTGAATATAGATACCAAAAATTCATGTACGTAAAGAAATACTAATCGGAGAACACTTCATCACTTGCAATACTCTTACAAATCTCATTACCATTCAATCACAAATAATCATTTATTGAAGGCAAGGAGTGAAAGAATCTTTAACCATTCAATCAAACAAGTGTTGCCCATCTAATATTTTGGAAATAATCAATTACTTCAGGGAACATGCACCCAAACTCAGAGGAGTGACTAAAGAGAATTGATACAATGAAAATTTCACAACTTGCTCATACTCAAAGCAAGTTTAGCAAGGAGACATGCCAATCACCCTTGGATACCAATTATTATCCAACGACTCAACCAACCTCACGTAAAGAAAAGTAGGGTCACATGAAGCAATGAGCAAGGATGATCTTGATTGTCAATCCCAAGAGTACAATGAAGTAGTAAGACCCAAAGAGAAGGCAACACCCATAATGCATTATCCATGGAGATGAAGATAAGTAGAGAATTCATTTATCACCAATGCAAGCTAGTCATTTAGTTAAACTCAATTAGAGATAAAACAAACCATTTGTTCATAAGCATTCAAGTGTAATTCAAGTGTGTTTATGGGACAAACCAATTAAAGAAATTGAAAATCATCCTAGAGCACCAATGGCATCAAAAGCTTAAGTCACAAGGATAATAAGATGTGATCAATGAGGCTTAAAGAATTTTGGAGGCCCCCCAACCCCTATGGTTTGGAGTCTATCGAGGGCATTAACAAGTTGGAAAGTCAACAAACAAAGAATGAGTTAGATGGTAGGAAGATACATTGCGTAGCTAGTTATTTGATAGCTTCTAGAGTTGTTAGTGGGTTAGTCTAGAGCTAAGATAGTAAAGTGCTAATAATGTAGATTGTACATATATTGATGTATTCTATTTATCTTAGAGAATAAGTAATATGATTATGTATTGTTCTGAGATTGATTACTAGTGTTAGCACATTTTATTTTCACTACTAGTGGGAAATTGTCATAAATGAGTTTAATTGAATTGGCAATTCCATGCCACCGACGATGCCAATTGGTTTTAGAATACAATTGGAAGCCCTAGGAGAGAGAACCAAGAGAGATAAAGGCTCATAGAAGATGATAGAAGATCACAAGTGAATAAACGACAAGAATAAGAGGAAGACCATCGGTGAATAGATAATTACATGTGCTAACAAGGATACAATAGTCAAACAAAAAACAACAAATTAAATAAACCAAACAAATTGGCATAGAACTATAAGAACAAGAATATTTATTGAAGTTGAACATGGGGATATCACATGGCAGATTGTGATATTGTTGAAGAACAAGAGGGAAACATGTATTTAAGTTCCTTACTGTTAAGCCCTAATATTGGCTCATTACCCCTTAATGGAGGCATATTATATTAGTAATGTTATTTTATCTATGTCGGCTTTAGGCCATTAGTTGTAATTATACCTCCTAGTCTCCTA
>ML857922.1:0-26643 GCA_009831015.1 Picea engelmannii
AGTAGTGAACTTAACAGATGTCTGGTAAGCCCACAATACCGAAAACAACATTGTGTGCCAACTTGTTTTGTGAATCCCTATCATTCGTCGGAGCATAGTTATGAGAACTTTGTTAATTGCTTTGACTTGGTCGTTGGCTTGTGGGTAATAGGGCATTGAGTTTTCATGGCGAAGACCCAACTTTTCAGTAATTTTGGACATCATGAAGTTCCGAAAGTGGCTACCGTGATCAGTTACGATAGCCTGAGGAACACCAAAACGGGCTATGATGTGATTAAAAATGAATAATGCTGCGGTATTTCCGGTGTTGTCAAATTTCGGCATCGCCTCGGCCCATTTCGTAAAGTAATCTACGACTACAATAATGTATCCATGCTCCCCAGCCGAGTGGGGCTGACATGTCATGAAATCGATGCCCCATTTCGCAAAGGGACCAACGGAGACCACAGGGTGAAGAGGAGCGGGATGCGACCGTATCTTGTGATTATAGGTCTGGTAAGCATGGCATTTTTGAACGACGATTATGTAGTCGTTAAATAAAGAAGGCTAAACATACCCTGCGCATAAGATATTCTGGGCAGTAGCATACCCAGACATATGACCACCACAAGATCTAGAATGGCAGTCATTCAGAGATTTCTCAGCTTCGTCGAACGTAAGGCAGCGTCGAAAAATTGAGTCACTCCCTCGACGATAAAGAGTATCCCCGAGGATAATATATTGACGGTCTTGGTAGCATATTCGATGTCGGTCAGTACTAGACAAAGTTGGCCGAAAAGTTTGGGTTTGGAGATATATGATGATATCACCATACCAAAAATCATCAGTGCTGATGAGGAAAAGGGTTTCATCAGGTAATGAATCAGCTGCTACATTTTCCGTTTTAGAATAGGGAAAGTCGCATATCAACTCAACAAACACTAAGGACTTCTTGGACTTGGCGCGTTCGAATTCCAAGTCAAACTCTTGTAGTATCACGATCCATTTGGAGTATTTTCCCCCTAGCAATTGAATTGTGAGAATGTGTTGCATAGGGTTGTAGTTAGAAATCACTGTAGTCTTGCGAGAGAGGATATAGTGTCGGAAGCGTTGAACGGCTTGGACGGCTGCCAAGGCCAATTTTTCGACATGTAAATACCTAGTTTTGGTAGGTGTTAGACTTTGACTCAAGTAATAGATAACATATTCATCATTAGCATCATCCTCTTGGATGAGAACCATACCAATTGTGTAATCTGAGGCGACAAGGTAGAGGAAATAATCGTGACTGTAATCGGGGGGAAAGAGAAGTGGAGCACGTCTTAGGGATAATTTCAAATCTTCAAAAACTTTGTTTGCGATGGTATCCCATACGAACTCAGACCCCTTTTTTAGGAGCTGCGTAAATCCACGAGTTATCTTTGCGTAATTTGGGATAAAACGACGAAGAAAGTTTGCTTTCCCTTGCAAACTTTGTACCTGGCGAAGTGTAGAAGGAGGAGGGAGATTAAGGATCGCCTCAACCTTTAAAGGATCTACCTTGATCCCTTGAAGAGAAACAATAAAACCTATAAGTCGGTCGGATTCCACGCAGAAAACACACATGTGAGGATTCAAACGTATATGGTAAAACCGACAACAGACAAAAATGGCTCGGAGGTGGGTTGGATGATCGACTCGACGCATTGAGTGAGCGGGTAAATCGTACAAATATGGTTGCACGATGTGCTTGATATCATGGAAGGCATAAGACATAGCGCGTTGAAAAGTTGCGCCAACGTTCTTGAGACCAAAGGGGAGTTTCCAATAGGAAAATGTACCCCAAGGACAAATAAAAGAAGTCTTATGATGATCCTTGGGAACAATGTAGATTTGATTATAGCTGGAGAAACCATCCATCAGAGAGAAGATTTCACTTTCGGCACAATCATCGACAATCTGATCGACGAAGGGGGTAGGAAAGTTGTCTTTGGGACAAGCTTTGTTGATATCCCTATAATCAACGCATACATGGATTGTGCCTTGTTCTTTGTCGATCGGGACAATATTGGAAATCCAGTCAGTGAGGGCCACCGGGTAAATAAAGCCGGCTTTTAGAAGTTTCTCGACTTCGAGCTTGATAGCAGTCACTTTACGTGGGTGAACTGGACGAAGGTGTTGCCGGACGGGTTTAGCGTTAGGGTATGTCTTGATCTGATGTATCACAATGTCACGGTCAATACTCGACATTTATTTGTAGCTCCAGGTGAAGATGTCACGAAACTCTTTGAAAAGGGACGTGTAGGTGACGATTTCATCAGGGGAACATGAAGCTCCGATATGGACATTTTCAACGATTCCAGGTTTGATGGATATGTCGAGGGGAATAGTGGGTGAGATATTGCTTAAGTTCCCTTCGGAAAACACATCGTGTGTGGACTCAGGAATGGTTGAGATGACGACAACAGTCGACGGGGTCGATATCCATTGCTAGTTCTCAATGGTATGTTGCTCCAGGAAGAGGATGGAACGATGATGTCCATCATCCTAAGGGGTGTTCTCCATGACAGACATGATCATCTCATCTGTGCGAAAAATGACATGGAAGGGATATAGAGATAACTCACCAAGGGAGGGGGCAGAAGGGGTTGCCAATGGAATGGCCTGATAGGCGGATTCGACCGGACTTAATGGCATTTTGTCACCGTAACGAAGATGATCCCTAGGGTCAGGTACCATCCATGGGTCGTGAGATGCAGGAATTCCGTGAATCGAGGTAGAGATCATGTTGATTGAAGCAACGAATGAGCATGGAACATCGGGTGGTGGAATGGGGAAAATACTCATTAACGAAGAGTCTTTGAGAAGTCCTACACCGACGTTTTCATAACCTGGTGGGGTTTTAGTGATGAACGGTACATTGCCAGTATGAGTATCAGATTTAATGAAGGATAATTGGTTGACGGTGACTACCTTCCCTTGATGTGGGAAACGTACCACATGAAAAAGGGTCGACACAACTGCGTGCATGGAATCGATTCAGATGCGGCCAAGCAGAATATTGTAATCAAGAGGAGCGTCAAAGACTTCCACTTTGACTTGGACCATTTTGCCTTCTAACGTGATTGGAAACAAAGGAAGGACACCGTAGGGCTTAAAATCGGAGCCATTAAAGGCTTTGAGAGTGTTCTGGGATTCATTCAAAGAGGGAGAGCCAATGGCTTTCCAACAAGTAAGAGACATGACAGACGTCGAGGCACCTTTGTCGATAATGGTTCGACAAATGTTTTTGTTAGAGATAATCACTTGGATCTGGAACACGGGTTGAGGGGGTAACCTTGGAGTGTGATCTTACAAGTCAAAAATTATTAGATTTGTGTCCATCGGGTCGATTCCACCGATAGCTTTCAACAGTGCCTTCCGTTGCATGGGACAACTTTGAAGGACTTCGAGGGCTGACATCAGTGAAGGTGCTTGAGCCAGATCTTCAACAATGTTGTAGTTCTAGGCAACATGAGCATGAGGATTGAAAGTCGATTTCTGAATGACGCCCTTAGGGGGGGGGTCGAAGAATTGTGTCGAGGCTCAGTCGTTCGAGATGAAGAGGACCGTTGGTAGGTGGAGTCGCGGGAGAGGGTTGTACCAATCAAGGAGGTAGGTCATCAACCTTCTCTTTAGAGGGAGAATAATATTTGGCTCGATTTGTGAGTGCAATGTTGTTCTGCTTTGAATCGCCAGTACGCATCAATACATAGCATGTAGTAGAAGGTGAGGGTTGGTCATGAATTGAGCCTGTTGTTGAGAAGGGAAGGGTTGGGACAAAACAACCAGAGTAGGTGGTTTTGGGGCTCCTTGAAGGAACTTAGTGACCTCGACACGTCGTGGACAATCCTTCGTGTAGTGATCATCACCACAGATAAGATAAGGGTAGCGAGGTTTTCTCTTATCCCTATCGTCAACAGGTGGAGTTTTGGTTCGCTCTGCTTGAGAAGTATTTTTGTCCTCCTTATTCTTACCCCGTCCCTTTTTGGATTTGTTTTTACCGGCTGGGGTAGATTGAATTGCATTTACCTTAGAAGTCTTGTCGGTGGGAGGGGCAGGAGACAGAGCATTTTGAACATTAGAAGAAGTAGGTTTAGGGGTGGTGCTTGAGGCAGAATGTGGTTGAGCATGGAAAGTGCCAATCACACCGTTGGCTGCATGAGAAGCAGCTGGAGTAGTTGAAGTGGCGGAAGTGGAAGGTCGAGGTGCATCAGGTAGTAAGTCGTAAAGGGTACCTATTTGTGAGTAAACGAGGTCAAGGTATTGAGAACGACTTATGGCCTGCTCCTCCATGACTACTCCACCCATGGTGATGTCTCGACCGATGTCGTTCACAAATGATTTTGTGAACCACTTTGCCAGCAATTGATCGGGGAGTTCGAGTTTAATGAGACGTCGTCTCCGTAGCCACTCATGAATGTGATCGGATATATGAGTGGATTTTTTTTGTTTGAAAGAACTCAAAATCTCAGTCCCCATTTCATAATAGATCGGTAACTGGTAGTGGGTGAGGAAATCCATAGCTAGGGTGTTGAAGTCAGCGAAGAAACCTCATGGTAATTCTAAATACCACTTTGCAGCAGAACCTGTGAGGGTCTATTGAAAAAGACGTAAATGAATAGAGTCATCCATCAATGAGTTGGATGAGCACCAGAGGTGAAAATTCATGACGTGATTGTTCGGGTCCTCTCCCACTTTTTCGTCAAATTTAGGGATTTCTGATGGTAGCTTGGCTGGTATAGCAGGCCATTGGGGAGAGTGACAAATTGGATCATTTAAAATTCTCGACAAGTCCAGGAGATCCAAAGTGGCCAAGAAGGGTAACTGTCGATTCACATGTGGGTACTGGTGAGTTTGGGAAGGAAGCCCCATTGACAAACCAATAGGACCATAAGTAGTCTGCATATAATGTGAAGACCCAGGCAGATTCGATGGTGGTTGTAGAGGATAGTAGCTCATGGGATTGTATCCTTGAACAGGGACATGAGTTTGAGCATTCAAGACCCAAATGGGATTGGACGTACCTGGATATGGTTGGTCGATACTAAGGGGTATAACAGATGCAGTTGGAAGCTGTTACCCCCCAGTCGATTGAGGAGTATGTTGTATCAACTGATTCCAATATTGGGCCAAGGATGGAGGTATGTTTTGTCCATAGGGTGGGGTCGGTAGGGTTTTTCCTCCAAACGGGGGTTGTGTTCCAATTGGGGGTTGTGTTCCAATTGGGATTTGTGTTCCAATAGGAATTTGCCTGCTTAGAGGGGGTTGAGTCAAACCTCCTTGGTGAAATTGTCCACCAACAGGAATGTGGTAATTTGGTGTGAATGACGGAATAGTGCCACTAGGATTAATACTACCAGTAGAGGATGAGAAAGGTCCTCCAAACGGGGGTTGAGGAAGTGTCAGAATGAAACTGGGAAGAGAGTGCCCAGAAGAAGAGGGACCACCAAGAGTGTCGGATGGGGTTTGCGGAGGACTTGAAATGGAAGCATTCAACGCATGGTATCTGGGTGGTAGTGTCGGGGTGACACTGGGCATGAGTGGTGTGCTGATGGGGGCTTGACTAACCGTAGTAATCCTGGTGTGAATACTCATAGTATCCGTGTAATGGGCCATTTCTATAGGGATGGTCAAGATTTGGTCAGATCGCGGGGCGTTCGTACCAAGAAAAAAATAAGCAGTAGTAAATGGTACTGTGTTTGGGTTAGAGGTTTCAGAGAGCACAGGTGAGACAAGCACAGGTGAGATGAGCACAAGTGAGATGGGGGTTTCAATGCCTGATCCTGCACCAAAAAGATCCTGTCTAAAAATGTCCGTAGACCAAAAAGGATCTTGGCCTTCTATTCCTGGAAAAGGCCCAACCGATGATCCAAAAGACACAACAACTAAGTCTCCTGAAGAATTCACTCGCATAAACTGTCTCTCAGAATCAGGGTGAATTCGAAAGTCCTCTTGAGTATTGGTAATTCAGAAATGTTCTAGAGAGTCGATGTGTTCCACTTGTGGCGTGGAAACATCTTGGACTTCACTCTGTTGAGGAGAGCCCTCATGTGAGGTTGTAGGCAGGGGTCGAGAACCTTCCAAATTCTCTGGAGGTAAACCCTGCATTCTACGTGAACGACATGGAGGATCTATTGTTAACGAGTTACAAACTTACAAAGAAAATCTTATGGTCAACTTGGGTAAACCAACAACATGTGCTAGTAAACAAAATCTAGGAAACAATACCAAGTAAACAAGACCTTCTAATTCCGAAGTCACTAATTGGTGATGAAATCCAACGTCGCAATAACAAGATGAGAAGGGGCTGGGCTAGGGTGGAAAAGTTATGTTGACGACTTTCTTAACGGACTTACACCCTAGTGCAAGCTCCCACACATAATCGTGGGTATACCCTCCAAGGAGCCCGAGTGAGTTTGGCCAGTGTCGATTCCAGGTACCGTGAAGACTTGACCCTTCACAGTCACCTTGTGTAAGAACCTAGAAAGGTAGGCCACTAAGGTTACCACCGACAACAATAAATCCTAGGGGGACAGTCGACAGTCCGATCCACACGCAAGGGCAGGGTATCTAGCCCGAAATCAACTCAAGAGGCTTCCACTCATCATTGTGGGTATACCTCCAAGTGACCCTTGTAATACGTGAAATATCTACACCGATAGCAACAAAGCAGGGTGAGTAACTCTGTCAATATCAATGCGACCTCGTGTTTGACCCTTGTGTGAGAAGGGCTTCCCAGGACAAAATGTTGTAAATGGAATTTGACACTCCTTAACACAAGATGATATTGTGTGTTTTGTGCTTTGAAAGTGTATCTCTCTACCTATTCCAAAGCACTAGCCTAGCTAAATGTTGGTGTAATAGAGCCCTAGAAAAGAGTTACTACTTAAATTTTACAATTGCGCAATGTTATTAAGGGTTGTTGTTACTCAAAGGAAATGAAGATGCCAACCAAAAATCCAAATAATCCTTAGCCAAAAAATACCATGACTGTGTATCAACCAATCAACCAAACATGATGTGGCAACCACGCATAACCATGCATCGATATGGAGGAAGGTTGTGACCTTCTCAAATAAAACAATATTGGATTATCGAACATAAGGAAATAGACTGTGTATCTAGACTACCCAATTAACAATGCAGGGTTATTCATTTTAATAACACAGGGAGTGACTAGATATCAAACCAACATGATCATCATATGGCCAATTGGGTGAATTTGTACCCCATTTTTTGTCGACAATACAAAACCATTCAACAATAACCAAGCATTAAACCTGACAAGCCAAGTCAGTGTTCTATGTCAACCCTCAGACCTGTGGAGTTAAAGGTTTTCACTATGACTAACACAAGAAAAGCTAGAGCCAAGTCCCTTCAATAGTGAAAAACCTTTGATACCAACGGTGCATACATCGAGAAAACCATGAATTATTTGTGGACAGATAACAAATCCTGAGACAGGAGGGATACAACAGAGGAGCGAAGCTCCAACTCGGTCAGTAATGGTACTTAACGGGTGCAGGGTGTAACCCTTGTGGCATTTCGGTCAAACAATGACAACACTAAGGTGAAGATAGGGCCGAGTAACAACAGGAAAACCCATTTTGTGAACTTTAGTGGTGAAATCAACCAATGCCCAAGTGAACAAAAGATAGTGACGCAGAGTGCCTCCAACCATTAATCCGATAAAAGCCAGAGACTGGACATAGTGATGCAAGTGCGTGAGGACAACCAGCCAAGAAAAAACAAGAATAACCCTTCAACTAAACAAACAAAGATCACAAAGAGCCCCTATGGATGCTAACACCTAGGATGGCCCAATACACTATAACTTCAGATATTTATCACAGAGAAAGCCGCCAACAATTCATTCCAAAAACACAATTTTACACAGTTGCAGTACTTAAGGAAAACAAAACCCATACATTTGAGCCAATACCCATTTCATAAAAAAAGTAGACTCATGGATGGCCAAAAAAATACATACCTGTGATCGAAGCACCTTAAAATGTGAGATGGTCGAGTTGTTCCTCTCTGCTAGGAAATCAAAGCATAACCACAACAACAAGGATGAATAATATCCTGATTAGGGTGGTGGCCAACGAAGGAGTAAAGGTAACGTGCAGTAAATGCATGTACCCTCCATTCACAATCCATTTAGTTCTTAGTACATGACAACAAGCCTTTCATTTACACCAATAATCACATGTATCGAAACCATCACCCATCAATCACGCGACCATATCATACTCTTAACTTATGCCACAAAACAAATCAACCACATTCCATACAACAAATCGCATAAGCATTAGCAACCTTCACTTTGTCAAATGCGCCACCCACATCTTATCCTACCATATGCATAGTAACCATATAACTCAATAAAATCGCATAACCATTTACTTGCTAGCTAGGATTTAACCGTAATCATTAAATCTTTCATGCATGTAGTATAGTATATAGGATAGTTTAAATTCTTCCCTTTGCATTTGTTGCATTGTTTCTCACTTCTTTCCAATTGTTTGTATGTGTCATTGTTTTGTCCCACTATCTTTGATGTATTATTACTAACATGTCTGTTGTGCAGGTGTCCCAAGAACAGATATAAATGGTACAAATGAAGAGCATAGGCCGTAGTAACATAAGAACCAATACTTCATAAGTCCAATCCATAGCTAGCAAAAGCAAGATTCTCATCAACCATGTAAGCAGTGTCGAACATGAGTACAAAAATAAAATAAGGATCATACTTGATCTCCAATCTACAAGGGGGTCCCACCTACTAGTATTATTTAGCGTTTATAATAATAGGCTTTAGCAACACTTTGCGGGAAAAACTTCGTTGATGATTTCAATCATCAACAATGTTGTTCCTAGATACCCCACCTACAACAAATATTTGTACTCCATTGTGCAGAAATGTCGACAGTGGAAACATTACATTTTGGTGAAGGAAATGATCATCCACACTGATCACATTCCTCTGCAATTCATGCAGACACAAGGAAAATCACAGAATGACCGCCATCAGAAGTGGTCCATGTACCTGCAACAATTTCACCTGAATATCAATTACAAGAAGGCTAGCACAAACCATGTCACATATTGCCTCATTCATCCCACATTTCTTAACCCTTGAGGACATAAGACATCCGACTGACCAAAATTATGCAATAATGACTCTAAGTTTCTTACTTCCTATCAGAAATTGAGCGTAGGAAAAGCAGTTGTTGAATTTCATCTCCAGGACAGATTATTATGTCATCTGAGCCATCTCTTTGTTCCTTTAAGTGAGTGTGCCAAGATGATATGGGAATATCATTACAGTTGGGAATAAAGACATTTTGGTGTAGAAAAGATAGTGGAAGTACTACAAAATCATTTTTAATGGTCAAATCTTTGACCAAATTTTCATAAGTACAATAGATCCTGCACTTCTTGTGCCATTATAGAGCCCTCCATCAAGAAAAATGGGTTATACACCCCTCTTCTTTCTATGGATAGGATTTTATAACCCTAAATTTCACCACACATGCTTACCTAGCATCATGCCAACTCATATCCTTTCTTTGCCAAAAACACTGTTGAACAACTCTTTGAAAATATTCTTGTGTAAAGGCCCATGCACCCTAACCCATTACTGCACACGTGTACACGTTGGCTGACCCAAAACAGCCCGCGTGGACTGACAAAAGCATGAAAAAAGGAAAGTTGTCGATGGAACAAAAAGCTATGGGTGAGTTAACTGAAACTCCCAGCCATGCATGGCCGAGGGTTCGTCCAAATACCTAGCTCCTTCTAGCGTATAAAAGAAGGGGTAGGGGTACCATTTGGAAGGAGGAAGAATATAGCAAAGAAACTCTGCCCATTTACGTATTCCATTGTCCCAACCCTTTAGCCTTTCCTAATGCCAAAGGAGATTTAAAGCAAAGTAGTTGAAGGAAAAAAGAACAGGAGCCCATGATCAGGTTCAAGGAGCGGTGGCCGGTCTCATATTTTGTAAGTTGACTCATTTGAGATAATAAAGAGAATGCTTTTCCCATCCCAATTCATGAACTTTTTATGGCTTGATTAGTTTATTTTTGATTTCTAACCCATGAGTATATAAGTAGTATGCATGCATAGTTGTTGCTCGTCTTGAATGCAGGTCAGCTTTGGAAGGAGTATTGCGAACAAGTAATCAAGCACAACGGAGGATCGACATCAAACGTCGGTAATGAGGTAGGTTGATCTTTCCATACATTTACTAAGAAAAAGGGATTTAAATCTAGTGATGAAGGTGGAAAGTAATTTCTATTTGGTCATATCTGCATGCAAAGTCTGAACTCTATTTGCTAGTCCGTAGGGTGTTTTTCCCCAACAACAGAATTGGCGACCGTACTGGGGATTAACTCTTTAGGTTTCTGGAATTTTATTTAGTTTTTGGGTAGTTTAAAGACTAGTTTTTCTTGCCTGTCCTTTCTTTTCATTTCTATAAAGTCTGAGCTAGCAGGGAGTTTGGTTTTCCATACCAGCTTTCCTGACTTTTGCTTGACTATGTTTTTTGGGACCCACAGAGGTACACGCGGCCTGCACAAGGCATGAACGTGTGTACCCATGCCTTATCCTCTTACAACCCGCATGTGAGCACTAACTGTAGAGGTATCAACAGCGTGTAGGATTTTAGAGAACCTCAGAGGTAGTCCTTCTCTTACCTGTCAGAATCACATATTCTCTGGGGGTTTTCTGGAATTCTTTCTGAGTCTTGTTTGCTAACAGTCCTATCTCATATTGTTTTTTCCTTATTATGTTTTCCTTGCATTATTTGTTTTTCTGTTAGAAAGAGTATCAAAGCCTTCAAGGGATCCTGGTTATCAATATCAGTGGTCTGTTTTTGGTTTGGTCTATTTGTTTTCATTTTTTCTTAAGGTTTAGATATACACGCGGCTTGTACAAGGTCAGCCCGCATGTACACACCCTCTATCTTTGTTTAGCACGCATTCACACGCATTCTGTTTCAGTAACAGTCTCGTGCTTGTACAGGCTACTTTTTTTTAAGGGTGAAGCAGTCATCCTCTCCTTTGATAATAAGTATTCCTCTCAGGTGTTTGAATCTTTGTTTGAACAGTCAATAGCTTAGAATTATTTTTACCCTTAGCTTGCTTTTTCTCATTTCAAACGTTGTCAGAAAAATAAAAATAAAATTATGGTTTTTAGACAAGTGTGAGAGTCATTATGTTTACAATTTCTATTATGTAATTTTTTAATCCGATTCTTTGTGATCTATGCTTTAAGCCATAATTTTTTTTCTTGGTTTTTTGCTTGTCAGTATTGTCCCTTTCTTTCTTTACTAGCACTTAAATAAAAAAAAATCTCTTTTCATTTTCTTCTTTGGCTGAAGAATGTGTTTCTGCATCATTAGCTAGGGAAAAGTCTTTTATTTCATAATCTTTTGCAGTTCACTTAGATCATAAGTAGCTCATAGTCAAGTGAAATTCCTTTGAGTTTGTTGTCCAAAATCTTAGAAAAGTTAAAAAATCTTTCTTTTGAAAAGTTCTTGAAATTTTGCATTCAGTAAATGTTTTATTTCCAGCTTTTTTATTCATTTTTGCTTTCGTATTTTACAAATCATCAGTTTCACCCTCATACCCCTTGACGTAAGACAAATCCATAAAAGTAACACTAAATTTAAAATTTACTAGACTTTTATGTTTGTAGGGTTCACAAACTAGTTCAGGACTAGGGCCTTGGATTAGGTTGGAGAGGAAACTCTTCAAGGCCATTTAAAATCAAACATTGGAGTCTGAGATAGGGAGTGTCTAAGTTCAGTTTTTTGGAAGTTATCCGGGACCCCCCTCTAACACAGGGGATAAACATGAGGTCGCGTGCGGAAAGGTAGCGGAGATAACCCCTCCAAAGCCAGACCAAGCGTAGTGGAGAACACATATAGAGGGCTTGTTTTCAGATTCCGTCGTTTGCAGTTTCCACGGGGCTTCATGGGTCTCAAATTCATTCAAGGTCCTCAATTGTCTTCTGGACCATTTTCTCTCGATACCCTTGACAGGTTTTGCGCTCGATACCCTGCTTATTGTGGTCTACCCGACTTTCGACTGTACCCGCCTGGTGACTGTTCGCGTGTTGGCAACCTAGTTGCCAATCTTTGTTAGGGACATACACAGGTGATTGCAGGGGTATACCGCAGTACCTAGGATAGACATCAGACCAATATTTGTAGAGTATACCTCGAGGATGCTTCCATGTTCGAGTTTCACTTGCACCGGTAAGTTGCTCTAGTGTTGGTTGTTGTAACTGTTCTTCCAATTAATTTAGTGTTTGCTTGTCTTATCTTATAGGGAATTTTTTCTTAGTGTTTTGCTACTTTTGAGTGTTTAGACTAACTTAGAGTGTCTTGGATCTTCTCACACAGTGGAGGATCCCGAGCTCCGTCGGTCATGAAGGCTTCTTGGCCTGCCACCAGTTACACTGGAGCCACCCCCGCCACCATTAAGGCAGAAGCTAGACCAACAAGGGTCTTTTGAAGCGACCGGGTTACAAACCATTGTGCTCAAGCAACCCCTGGAGGAATTGACCATTTTGGACCTTGAAGAAACTGCTCTTGGCTCGGTTGAAATCCCAACCACTAATCTCTCGACACCTTTCATTGTACCAATTCAATTTTACGAGCGCCGGATAGTGTCGCACATAGCAATGGAAACAAATGTTGTTACTCCTTCTGGGAATTCTTCAATTCCCACCACAGTTGTCACCACAAGAGAGCCGTCATCTCCTAACCTATCGTCGTTGGTCCGAACCACCATGGCCTCAACCGCAATTAATTTTCATAGTGGTCCGAACCCATCTTTGGCGACGGCCACAACCCCTTTCACACCTAGTGCGACAGGCCCTTCGTTCTCATACGGTATGCCTAGTTCGGGTACAAGTCTTGTACTGTCCTACTCCACTTTACAGACTTTGGGTCTAGGGGCAGGGAGCTCTAGCGCTCCTCTACAAGGTCACATGGGGGGCACTCCTGTCCTTTTTAATGCTTTTCCTTACGCAGGAGGTCATATCCCTCCTTCGTCCCCTTTACTCAGTGGTTTGCATCATCAATCCGTCGGGCAACCTACACACAATAGTTTATTTGGAGTGTGGAGTCAAGGACCACCTTCGCATAGTATGCCGGTAGGTTCGACACCATTTTCTTGGAACATAACATTTGGTAGCAACACCTTCTCGTCAACCGCTTTCCCAACTGGGGGCAACCCCATTTTTGGGCAATCTACTCTTGGGCAGGGTACTATTCCTGCATAGGGGGCAAACTTAGTAGGACCTTGGAATTCAGGGCAAGGATCTGTTCCCTCCTCCAGAATGTCGATCTGGGGTAATTCTTTCCATAATCAATGGAACCCTGGACAAGCTACTATGCCTATCCCTATGGGACTGGCATGGGGTAATCCTTCCCAAAGTCCTTCAAACACAATGCATGCCCAACAATCTATGTCCTATTTGGGAAATCAGCCAATGATGTCTCCACATATGCAAAATCCTTACGCTAGCCAGAGCCATGGTTCTTACCAGAATCTGGGCCAGCAGCCAAACTTTTCCTGGCAACCTGGTGCCAGTTAAACTCCAGGACCCTTTTTCCCAGGTTATCAGCAGCAACCCAAACTACCTTTCCCGGTGACTTTACACTTGCAAGATTTGACGAGGTTGTTGAATGACCCCATTTGTCATGATCCGTGTTGGCCTCCTATGCCGACGAAGTTGCCTTCAGACATTCCAAAGTTCAAAGCCAAGCCTAATGAAGATCCAGGAGATCATGCGACTGCCTTCCATATTTGGTGCTCATATAACTCATTGAAACATGACTACGTACATTTGCAATTGTTTCAACATACTCTCATTGGGAGTGCCACAAAATGGTACATTGAGCTCGATTGCTCAAGATACTCTTCTTTTGGCGAATTGGTGATGGATTTCCTTAACCATTTCCAGTTACCTGTGAGCTACAACGCTGGCACAGAGCTTCTCGCTAATTTTAAACAGACAACAGTGGACCATATCTCTGATCACATCCGAGAATGGAGACGCCGGAAGAGTTTAATCAAAGTACCTGTCCCACCAACATTCCTTCTCGAGTGGTTCCTTAAGTCTTTGGTCTGTCAGTTATCCAAAGACGTCGCGACATCCAGAGTTTTCTCTGAAGAAGACGCCATCATGAGGGCTCAACAGTTTGAGCTCAGCTATTCTCAGTCTGGTTTATTATACAACATCTTGCCAGATGCGCCACATTCAATACTGGATAAAACTAGACAAAGAGCTAGACCGCATGCCAATGGTATCATCGGTTCAGCACAAACTAAGCCCATTGAGCATTTGACAAAGCAATTGCAACAGTTATCCATACAACACACAGTGGCCAACCAAACTACTGCTTTGGTTGCTCCCCCTACCCAAACCTCGGAAGTACACACAGTGCAGTCCACTAACCTGAAGGCCACCCAGCAGCTTGAAGGGAAGAAAAAACAACGAAAAAAGGGTAAGGGGGATAAAAAACCCAATGATAATGCTGGCAGGGACAACACTGAAAAACAAAAGGTGAGGTATCCTTGCAACTTGTGTGCAGAAGACCACCCGAGCCATCTATGTCCTCAACTTGCAGAGGCCCAAAAGTTTGTCATACAACAACAACAAGCAGTGTTGACTAATCCCTTTCAACATGGGAAAAATCTAACTCAAGCCTTTGTAAGCACAGAAGTGGGCAACCAAGAAACCTGCCCGCCTCCGAAAAATCCCTCATCCGTGAACGTATATATGGTTAGGGGTGATGCTTTCATATCGACTAGAGCACACGATTATAGTAAACCAAGCGCTTCTGAGAAGGGTAAAGAAGCTGACCTCCCATCTCTTCCTCTATAGATTGAGAAGACGTTGGGAGAAACAATGACACGCATTCCAAAAGGTGCATTTAGAAAATCTTCTTATAACCCAAATGCAAGGGCCACCTAGAACTACTCTGTGGTGGAAGATTTATCACAAACCCCTTATGCGATGTCTGCTTTGGAGGTCCTCCAAAGCTACCCTACTCAGAGGAAAGCCTTGTTAACCGCTTTGGGCTCTACTGAGACTTGTAATCTGAGTACCATGATGTTAGATACAACCGACTTAAAACCTCATCTACCTTACCATGTAGCATTTTAGATAGTAGTGGCTTACCCCACGAAAACTTTTACATGGAATATCTTCCACACAGTGGTCGATGAGGGCACCTCGACATGCGTTATGTCATTGGCATGTTGGAAGGCCATTGGCCAACCCATTTTTTCTCCATCACCTACTCTCCTCACTGCTTTTGACGGTCATTTGTTATGACCACATGGCATCGTTCCTTCTTTCCCTGTGCAGTTAGGAGGGAAGACCGTGTGTGTAGAAGTAGAGGTAGTCGATGCTCCCCTCGACTATAACCTCTTGTTAGGATGGAGTTGGACCTATGCTATGCAAGCTTTGGTTGCTATTTTTTTTTAGGTCTTGCTATTTCCACACGAGGGATGGATAGTGACCATTGATCAATTGTCTTTATTCAGACCTGACCCATCTTTGGGGGCATCCACGGTCCCGCTGATTGATAATCCTCAACCAGGTGTCGTCAACGTAGGAGTTGGTTTGTGCCTATCTTTTATGGGTACCTTTGATTACCCACCTCCTCACGACGATATCAAATTTACATCTAACCACCATAAGGTTGATATTTTTCAAGTTTTGTCGTTCCGCACCACTTACTTCGAGGATCCATGGATTCTTCCTTCCCCATCGGCTACAATGGATGAGATAGGGCACTCAGGCATGTCCATGCCCTTGTCTGTCGCTGAAGTAGCGTACTCTTTAGTTCAGCAAGCTTCAGCCAACACTGATCTGACTCCTGCACAAGAGTTATATCCACTTCTAGAGCCTATTTGGGCTCAGGGTTCTCTCGCTAACGTCGATTCGTTAGACTTAGTCTTGCCTTCTGATGAAGCAGTAATCGAAGCAATGTCTAGTCCGAACAAACCTTGGGAAGATATTCATCATAGATCATATTTTCTCCTAGAGTTAAGCCGAATCGAAGCAGGAGAATTCACCGTGACCATGACGGGAGATCAACCGTGTCCTATTAATCTCTTAGCTACACATGAAATTTATGCTGAGGGAAATATGGAAACTATAGCTGAAAATATACCAATCAACATCTCCCAAAACCCTAGTGTCGTGGAGAACATCTTCATCGGAGAAGATTGCTCCCCCGAAGAGATTCAAATCTACACGGATCTTTTCAAATAATTTTGCGACGTTTTTTCCTGGTCTTATGAGGAAATGCCAAGTATCAATCCAAAAATAGTTGAACATGAAATCACAACGTATTTTGATGCCAAGCCTGTTCAAAAAAATCTTCATCCAGTTAATCCCAAGAAAGCAGTAGCCATCAAGATTGAGGTTGAGAAATTGCTAAAGGCAGGTTTTATCTACCCTATCCATTTGACTCAATGGGTGTCAAATCCTGTGTCGGTCAATAAAAAACAAGGCACGATTCGTGTATGTACCGATTTTCCTGATTTGAACAAGGCATGTCCCAAAGATAATTTTCCAACACCGTTCATCGACCAGATCATTGATGAATGTGTTGGTTGTGAAGCCATTTCTTTCATGGACGGTTTTTTGGGATACAATCAAATACAAATAAAACCTGAAGACCAACACAAAACGACATTCATTTGTCCGTGGGGTACATTCGCATATCGTAAGATGCCTTTTGGTCTTAAAAATGCTGGAGCCACATTCCAGCGGGCCATGTATTTCTCCTTTCACGATCTCAAGCATATAGTCGAGGCCTATCTAGATGATTTAGCATCACGATGTCACAAGAGAACGGATCATCCCACACACCTTAGACTAATCTTCAAACGCTGCCGCTACTTTAGGATTCGCTTGAATCCAAATAACTGCAGCTTCTACGTAACGTCAGGATGTTTGTTAGGTTTCATCGTATCAACAATAGGGATCATGGTCGATCCTCTAAAGGTGGAGGCAATAATCCAGTTGCCCCCCCCCATGCACAGTTCTTCAACTTCAGAGTTTACAAGGCAAGGCAAACTTTTTATGACGCTTCATCACCAACTATGCTGAAATTACCAAGGGATTTATGCGCCTACTGAAGAAAGACGTTCCTTTTTAGTGGGACAAAGCCGCTCAACGCACTTTCGACGCATTAAAACACACCCTCACAACTGCACCTCTGCTACAACCACCTAACTATAACAAAGACTTCTTATTATATCTGGCTACCGCAGAGTCCACCATTGGCATGGCTTTAGTTCAGGAAGATGATTCGTTCTCAGAATATGTGATCTATTACCTAAGTCGAGGCCTTGTAGGACCGTAACTCAATTATTCTCATATCGAAAAACTTGCGTTGGCAGCAGTTCATGCTATTCAATGATTCTGTCACTATGCTCTGTTTTGCAAGACCACCGTCATTGCTATCGTGAATCCATTCCAGTACATGTTGACATGGCGGGTTATAGGCAGAAAAATTAGTAGATGGATAGTCATCCTCCAGGAATTTGACTTAGACTTCATTTCAGCAAAGTCCAAAAAGTCATTGGTCTTCCCAGAGCTTATTTCGAAACTTTCAGTTGAGTCAAGTGACGTTGTGCCTGAAGAATCGCCTATCCGAGGAGATATGTTTTTTATCACATCTTTAGATCCCTGGTGCAGAGATATACTTATCTATCTCCAGACTTTGAAGTGCCCCACTTCTGCTTCTCGTGATGAGCATCGGCGTATACACCATCAGGCTAAGAATTATCTCATACTCAATGATACATTGTATCGGAGAGGTGTAGACTGCATCTTATGTCGATGTCTCACACATGAGGAGGCAATCATCATGCTCAACGATTTCCATACCAGATCTTGTGGAGGTCATTTGTCTGGTTTGGCAACAACCCAAAAGATTCTACGAGCAGGTTACTTCTGGCCGACGCTTATCAAAGATTGTATAGAATCGGTCAAGAAGTGCCATCTTTGCCAAGTCTTCTCTCGGAAGATGAGGGCACATCCCACTCCTATGTTTCCTGTCATCACAGCTAGTCCTTTCACCAAGTGGAAGATTGATTACACTACTTGCAACCTCTCGTCCGCAAGGGGGCACCGCTATATCATCGTAGTTGTAGACTACTTCACTAAGTGGGTCGAAGCTATGCCAACGTTTAAAGATGATGGAGAGACTACAACTCTCTTTTTATTCAACCAAATCATAGCAAGGTTCGGCGTCCCGAGAGAGATTGTTACTGACCATGGAAGTCACTTTCAGAACCAAATGATGATTGAATTAACATCAAATATTGGGTTAGGGAAAGAGAATTCATCACCCTACTACCCCCAAGCCAATGGGCAGGTGGAAGCTGTAAACAAAACTCTTAAGACTATTCTACAACGAACTATCAACTCAGCCAAGTCAAATTGGAATTTGATGTTATACTCGGCATTATGGGCTTACCGAACATCTGTTAAGACTGCAACCATTTTCTCACCTTTTCAACTCATTTACGGGTTGGAGGCAGTCTTTCCCATTGAATGTCAGATCCCATCTCTAAANAGTGGGTCGAAGCTATGCCAACGTTTAAAGATGATGGAGAGACTACAACTCTCTTTTTATTCAACCAAATCATAGCAAGGTTCGGCGTCCCGAGAGAGATTGTTACTGACCATGGAAGTCACTTTCAGAACCAAATGATGAATGAATTAACATCAAATCTTGGGTTAGGGAAAGAGAATTCATCACCCTACTACCCCCAAGCCAATGGGAAGGTGGAAGCTGTAAACAAAACTCTTAAGACTATTCTACAGCGAACTATCAACTCAGCCAAGTCAAATTGGCATTTGATGTTATACTCGACATTATGGGCTTACCGAACATCTGTTAAGACTGCAACCATTTTCTCACCTTTTCAACTCATTTACGGGTTGGAGGCAGTCTTGCCCATTGAATGTCAGATCCCATCTCTAAAATTGGTAGTACAATTATTGCCAGACACTTCTCTACTTGAAGAACGGTTAGTACACCTTGAGTAGCTCAATGAACAACGTCGTGATGCGGCCCTGACCAACGAGGCTCACAAACATAAGGTCAAGTGTCAGTATGATAGGTCCGTTCATCCTCGGATTTTCTCTGAAGGTGACCTTGTCCTGGTCTATGACCAAGATAAGGACCCCCTGGGGGTAGGAAAATTCAAACCCATGTGGTTCAGACCTTTCACCATAAAAGAGGTATTAAAAAAGGGTGTTTATTGTTTGGTTGATTTTGAAGGGAACGCTTTGGCAGAGCCTAGAAATGGGCTCTGCCTCAAGAAGTATTACTCATTGGCAGGTCACTGTGGGTAACTTTTTGTAACATATGTATAGTCTTTGTACTATTACCTTTTAGTTTCTTTTAAGTATTATGGACATGTCATTGATACTATCTTTCGTCAATATGGCAAATGTCAAGTGATTCCAAGGTGTTCGTTGGGTATGCAGACGGTGCTAGTTGGCACACTCGAAGGATTGCCTCTGTAGCTTGGGTAATCTTTACACCTCAGGGCCAGTTGTTATATTCTAGAGGTATATGCTTAGGTGAAACCACAAATAATGTCGCCGAGTATAGTTTAGTTATTGAGTTTCTTTGTGATGTCTTGTCATTGGGTATCTCTCATATTCGGGTCTATCTCGACGCTCAACTAGTTGTGTCACAACTAAATAGAGTATATCGGGTTCATGATCCAACTTTACACCAACGATTCCTTAGGGTACGTCTCTTAGAATGAAACTTTGATTATATTACATATTTTCATGTTCCTAGGAGATTAAACCAAATTACAGATACTCTATCTAATCAAATTTTAGATTGGCATCTTGCACACATATGAAAGAACATTGATATAAGCATGTAAATACATTTTTGCACACGTGATCCATAAGACACAAAAGATCAAAAAACCATATATAACATCATAAAACAACCAGAGTACATAGATGGATGCAAGTGCCTCAAAAATGGGACTAATAACGAGTCACAGGGCTTATTCCCTCAAACATATATACAAGTAAGTGCTCGTGGCACGTAAAAAGTCTAAATAGGTTCAGGGCCTATGGGCCCTGTTATAATAGTCCACAGCATGGGATAAACGCCTAAACAATCGAACCCATGTCCGAGGTGCCCCCACTACATGAGGCTGCATGGATGGCAACAGGTCCTCTATCTCTGCCATCGGGACTGTGCGAGTGAGTGCAGTGAAGTTTCGCTCAACTCGTCTAAGGACCCTCTCAGCCTCCCTAGCTGGGAGGTTCCCTTCTACTGTTGCTCCCCTGGCGGCGACAACTGTGTTATCACCCCATAAATTATGGGATTCAGTTGATGATTTCAATATTATCTATGTCTGGTGATCTTGTTGACAAATGATATTTCATTCTTCAAATAATTTGTGAAAAGAAAAAAGAGCAAAAAGAAAGAAAAGAAAAAAGAAAAAGAAAAGAAAAGAGGGCATAAAAGAAGTAAAACAAAATCCCCATGCAATAATAGTAACTTGGTCATACCTTTCAAGCATGACCAAGTTCTTTTGAATTTTCAAATGTTGATAGGTTAGTGAATACATTTGATCAGACCCACTAATCCTAGTCAGATAGCCCCTAGGTTAGAATTAGTGAATACATCTGATCAGACCATCTAATCCTGGTCAGATAGCCCCTAGGATAGAATTAGTGAATACATCTGATCAGACCATCTAATCCTGGTCAGATATCCCCTAGGATAGAACTAGTGAATACATCTGACCATACCCTCTAATCCTGGTTAGGTATCCCTTAGGAAGAATAATATCTTAACCCAACAGTTCAATCTGGGTTAATTGTCTTGCGAAAGTAGGTTAGAATGTAGATTAATTGCTTTGCTTGCCTTGCCCAAATAAAACACACTTGAAGAAAATGCTACATCAAGTCTCCGTTTCCTAAGGATATATGACATGAGGTTCCCTTGGTGGTGTCTAAGACAAAATTGGAAAAACCCATAAGAAAGCACTAATCCTAAAGTTTTTCCTATACATGACCTTTTCCACTCCCGACCTATGCTTCATTCCCTTTCCAATGGTCCAGATCACAGCTCTTAAATCAACGGCTCACATTGCATTTCGGACCACCCCTAGTGTCCTGCCTTTAACCAAAGGGGGGGTCCAGAATCAGTGATAATGTTCACACAGATCTGGACGGTCCAGAACAGAGCGCATGGTTTCATGGCCCACATTGGATTCCGGACCCCTCCGCCCGTTCTGCCTTTAACGGAAGGGGGGGGGTCCAGAATTGGTAATAACTTGGGCACAAATCTGGATGGCCAAGAACAAAGCGCTCGCATCTATGGTTCACATTGAATTCCGGACCCCCCCCTCCGTTCTGCCTTTAATGGAGGGGGGGGGTCCGGAATTGGTATTAAGGAATGCGCTAATATCTGCGGTCAGGAAGTGAGCGCGCAGATCTATGGTCCAAAATGGATTTCAGACCCCCCCTAGTGTTCTGCTTTTAACCAAAGGGGGGGGGTCCGAAATGAATATTTCTCTCGGCGGGCCCCTTGTTACATGTGGCATTGTCCTGTTTGTCAAGAAGTCCTATCACCCACGTGCTGCCTGACAGCTCGTCACTCATAGACGTCACCCTCCACTGAGTCTACTTGTCCCACTTGCTCCCGGGTTGAGTCCCATCCCATAACTGCTGTCAGTCCCTCCTGTCAGGCCTTTACCCTTTCTACTCATGGCCAGCCCCCTTCGGTGACCTTTATCTCCAATCACATGCCTCCACATCAATCACCCGTATGCATTGGTCACCGTCATCTGCCACCTCATCCCTAGTGGCCTGTTGATCATTTATTACATGATAACATACCCGTTATCCTGCTGACCTATCTCCCGCGCCCAACCGACCCCAATTTTTGAATAAAACTACCGTTCTCCCTTTCAGTCGTTATTCATCCGTCGCACCAGAAACCTCCTATTCCTCCATTTCTCCCACATCGCTTTCACCTACAGTCCGTCAACCCCACTAACGTATTGTTTTTTTGCAGGTACAGTGCTGAAATGGTGTCAAAGACAAAAAAATCGGAAGAGGAAGAGAATCCTTTCCTTCCTCCGCCGGTTGACGTGGATAAAATTCCTTTGGTTGATAAAGATCGCCTGATAGCTGATACTATATGCAGTTTTGACTTTGTTGATCTGCAGGCATGGATCCGGGAGGTTTTCCTGGATCAAAGCGACAAAATTGGACTCTGGGAGTCTAATTTTCCATTGTATCTCTTCCCCCAGATTCATAATTTCCCCGAGTTTTCCCTAAAATGCCAGGACCATTACCTCCCCGACCAGAAAGCCATCATTTCTGCATCTGGAGACGTCCTTTTCTTCATCACCCCCGAAGATATTGACCAGATGATGCAAATTACCCGTGCTGAATCTGCATCCCCATTCAATTTAGAAATATTCACTGAGCTATATCATAAGATGACTTTCCCTCAGAGAGATTAGATCTTCGAGCTTTTTCTTCCCACTTCTGCTACACTCCCTACCACCAGTCCCCCTTACCCTTCTTCCATGTTCTCCGTCAAAGGAAATCAAATCATTTCTTCTCTGTGCACCCTTCTTGGTTACTATTCTGATCAATGGGTGGATGAGCCCATCCTGAGTTTTCTGTCCATCTTCTCAAATGATGAACAACCGACCACACAGTTCGATTACAGCACCTTCTTGGCCAATAATATCCATGAACAATTTGTGAATTTCGCCACAGAAGGCATGTTTAGGTATTCATCCATTCTTGCTTACATGTTCGTCTTTTTTCAAGCAGACAGGTTCAATTTCTCCATGCAGAAGATGGATGCCGACGGGAGGCCCCAACTAGTCACATCATGGACTTCCCTTCTGAAAAATAATTCTGTTGAATATGACTTCACAGCGTTCATTGACCAGTTTTACCACCCTGTGGTAAGTATGTTGAGTGGCATGCCTGAGCCACGAATAAATGATGAATTCCAGAGAATTTTTCATCTCTCTAACAACGTCAAGACAGGAGACTGGTATTTATGTCAGAATCACACCGAAATCAGAGTGTTCGAGTGCGAATTGGCGCCTTACAAACTACCCCGATATGTGCCGGTAAGGATTTTTGCATTAGAATATATTAGGCAGATAATGAATTCTGATGAAATTCATTTTGTTTCTCTTAAGAAAAAAAAGCAATTGAGGATCAAGGGACAAATTGGTTCTTTCATCTGCAATAACCGAGGCGCAGGGGAAGAAGAATATAGAATGTTGAAGGATATGAAATTCTCTACGAGTTTCATATGACATTATGATCCATATGGGATCATTTCAGATATGAGGGTGAAAAAAAAAAATGCCCCTTACGCTCATGAGTCCAAGCCAGAGATCGAGAAATTTGCAAATTAGGCAGTATGGTTGCCTGACACTTTGATGGACTTGGAACAGCAGGTGCCCTCGACAAGTGAGTTTCCCACCACCACACCTCAGGTCCTCAAGGAGAAGAGGCCCTGACAGGAGTCTTCTCCTCCCATAACCGAGGTGTCATCAGAGGAATTCCAAATTCACTCCAAAAAGCCGAAGACAGTTTCAACACCCAGCACAACAGTAGAACAGGAAGTCCCAGCTACCACAGTGACCACCATAGGGGTCAAGCCTGTCACTCTACCATTTGGCTCGAGCCATCATAAGGAAATCAAAAAAGCTATACTGAAGAAATCTACAGATTCTCCCTTAGAGACTCCGCCAAGCAAGACTGGGCCCAAATTGGGCATTTTTGAAAAATATGACTTGATCAAGAAGAAGAACCAGACACTAACTAGTAGCACTTATGCCCAATTCTAGAAGCAGTCTTCCACAGCCCAGCATAGACTTCTTTTGGCATTTGATACAGAAAAGGGTAGGATGCATTTGGATTACCTCCAAGCACAAGTGTCGGATCCCAAAGTGATATCATATTACAAAAGGGCTACCGTCGAGTTCTAGGTCAAGGACGTGCATCAAGCAGACCAGATAGATCTGCATAAGCATATTGGGGGAGATGATTTTTCACACTTTGGCCCATGCTTCAGCTTCTGCAACAAAATATCGGATAGCTTTGAACAATGCCCAGACCCAACTTAAGATGGAGAAACTATCATCTTTCACGAAAGATAATAGAATAAAGACATTGGAGGAGTTGGTCCTCAAGATCGGTTACGACCCTGCGAACGTCAAGGAGGCCGAAGAGATGATTAAAAAGAAAAATGCTGACATCGCATCCTTAAGAAAACAGCTAAAGCTCCCTCCAACAGAAGACCCACAAGCAAAGGAGATAGCTGAAAAGGAAGGTGAAAAGGATGAGATGCTGAAATTACTCATGGAGCAGAATGCTTAGTTAAAGGAGATGGAATCAGAGATGGAGAGATTGTTGAAGGAGAAAGGACAGGCAAAGCCAATGGAAGGAATTCCATTGAGTGATATCCCAATTGTAGGATTAAGCACAACAATAGTGACAGTCATTCCATCTGCAACACTACCAGAAGGAACAACAGACCTTGCCAAGTCCATGGAAAGGATGAACCTGCAAGAATCAGAAATTAGCAGGCTTAAGAAAGAGGTAGATAACCTCCAAGAGTTAAAGACTTCTTTCCAGGCAAGCCTATCTAAAGAAAAACAGGTGAATGAGAAAATCAGGAAGGATTTACAGCAACTTCAAAAATAGACAATGGCAGGGAAGACTTTGGCTGAGGTCAAAGAGATTGTGTGGACAGATGTTTCCAAGTCAATAAATGAAATCTGGCCAATGGTTCAAATCATGTTTGAACAACATGAGTTGCTCGAGAGGAGCAAGCAGGTTGTTGAGAAAATCAGAACAGAGCTGGGAGACATGCCCGCACAAGCCAATGAAATCATAAGGTTCTTGAACTCCAAGACCAGGGAGGAACTAGAAGAATTAAAGATTGAGGACAGGACAGAAACCATACTTGAAGTCAAGAGGGTTCTGACCAAAAGGGGTCTCATGCTTCAGCTTGAGGAGAAGATTCAAGTCATGGATCAAGGAGTGCATAAGTTTTTCAATAAAATAGATGCTCTCCAAAGGAAGGGCTTACCTGGCCTGAAGGTCATCAATGATAAATTAATGACACACCCTGACTACAAGAAGAGGTTGACAAAAATATCTAAGGACAGTTCAAAGTTCGCAGGGGTACAAGGAAGTATCACAGGTAGAGCATTCATGGAGGCCCTGCAGTTGGATATTGGTATCCTACATGAAATTAAACACATATTTGTCGTCAAGCCTACATTTGCCAAATATACAGACATGGATGAAGTGTATCGGAGGTTTCTCAAAGTCACAGTGCCAAATCATATCAGGTGGGAGGAACTTTGTGATCTACTAGATTAGTAGATGATATGTCATCATCCAATCACCTGTCCAGTCAGAAGAGGATGTGAAGGCACCTCGCCAACGACCTACCCCAGAAATTCAGCAGACAGTTGTATCGAGTCATCAAGCAGTTTTGATTAGTTAACTTAGTTAGACTAAAAATAGCATGAGCACGTCCTAGTCAGTTATGACAGGAACGTTTGTATTTTTGAATTATAAATACTTCATCTTTCGATGAATTGAGGGTTGTTGATTCGCACACCCTATTTCTATCAAACTGTACTATTTTTGAAGAGATCTGCCATTAATAAAGAAGAGGCACTTTACAGGATTCTTGCGCATGTTCACTGGTGATGTGATTTTCTCAATTGAATGTTTTTCTCGCTCTGTAATCATCTTGTTTTTTCGATAACTAATCTTTATGAATAGCGTTATGTTGCAAGATTTATCTTTGATACCCTGTTTCCGATTCTAAAGATTTTAATGTTTATCTTCTAAATATCTTCAATTAAGAAATTCTTAACTGCTTGTTAGTTGGAGTTATTTTCCTTATCTTTTCTTCTGTCCATCATTTTAACTATTAAAGATCCAAGTGAATGTGTTATCTCGCCCTGTGGAGGATTTCTTTAGCGTTTTTGGTTGTATCTCAGATTTTATTAAATACAGACCCCATAGCCCAATGGATGTGTAGTTTGTCTCAACCAACTTCCAAAACCCTTTTTACAATAAACATACTTGTTCTTTTTACCTAGCCTAATATCTGAAGTTAAAACAAAACTAAATCTTATAGAGAGATCCCTCTCTGAAGCTGGAAGGGCTAGATCCCAGTTTTAAAAGAGGTTGGTTAAGGTTACATTTGTATATTTCTTCTTTTCAACCTCTAGGAAATTTACCAAGTGCTAACAATCTGCAGCTTCTAGCCGTGGATGACGCCTGTTCCATGCATAATCGGCAGGTCGCACAGGCCCCACATCTTCATGCAACAAATGTATACCCGTCAAATACTCTGGCATACAAAAAATGATATATATAACAAAAATGACATAAAAATTACATATGAAAACAAAAAAACTACAAAGGTGGAGACTTACCCATCTCCCCTCGCTCCTCACCAGGAGGCATGGGTATCTCAGGATCTCTAGAAAAATCTATCCCTGCATATGGGTAATCCTCGATCACAGGGATCTGTCGTGACAACCACAC